>CAKLBY020000344.1:0-53154 GCA_921007115.2 Peronospora matthiolae | reverse complement strand
CGCGCATCGATTTCGTTTCTGTCACGTTGGGACTCGCGTGCCCCGGTTTTGCCTTAGGCTTCATTTCACAAGTCAGCTTGCTCAGTTTCTGTGACTTCCGCGACGACGCGCCACGACCAGCCACCTCGTTTGCCGTGGGACCGCCTGCTACTGACGACTGGACAGCGCGCATCGATTTCTTTCGCATCGTCAACCCTGGGACGGGTGGGTGGGAGCAAGCAGCCAGCTGGATGAGGAAGCACCACCCTGCTGGCGTACAGTTGCCAGACTCGACTGATGGGGCGAGACTTCCCCCCTCATGGTGTGCTCGACAATACGAGGGTCAGTCAAAGCGTCAAAGCGTCGAACAGAAAACAGCGACAACACCCGTTGATAGCGTGACACAATGCCTGGGGTTTTGCTAGGGATGTATACGACTACTGTAGCGAGCGAGCTACCACTGGGTACGTAGGTCCTACACGTAGTCTGGCCGGTGCAATCGGGACTCGGTAGTAAGGAGGAGGGGGAGGACGGAAAAGGTCTCGCGACCCGGTAGTTGGAGCTACAAGGGTGCGACTACCACTACGATGACTACTACCGTTGGAACGGCAAGCGACGCGCAACCGTTAGTCTATGTACGACCGCAGTCGCAGCTTGTCGTCCTTGCTCGACAAGTTCGGTCCTCCCCGTCCTGTCGTGCAAATCGTCTGCTCGTTCGACGTCTTCCGTCGTTCAATCACGACCACTTGTGTAGAGAGGCAAGCGTGACTGCATGTGTGTGAGTGAGTGTGATATTGTGAGCTGCCGTCCCGAGTGACAAGAGCAGCTTGCCAACAGTTTGTAACAAACAGTCCCGTCGGTGCCATTGTAACTCTGCACAGGGACGAAACAAAAGACTTGGCACGTCAAGTCGTGGCTGCCGCGCGCGACATCATCTCCAAGAGTTCAGGTCGATGCTGGAGCAGCTCGCGAGCCTCCGCAAAAGATACCTCAGCCAGATAGTCGAGTTGAACAAACGAGTCAGTCTAGCTGGATCCGACAGCCTCTTCACCGTCTGCCCAGCAGCTCTGTAGACGTACCCACTTTCGCAAGCGCGTGTTCTCGGCCCAGTCGTCAAAGATCTCGGTGACTTGTAGTTTAAAGCCGTAGAAGCGGCACGGCTTGCCTTGCTGGCTCACAAAGTCGAGCGTGCCTAGCGAGTTGTCAATGTGGCCTGCCACCTGCATCCAGTATGTAAATGAAGAAGAAACACACACACACGACTAGTCACACAGACGTACAGACAGACAGACAGACAGACAGACTCTCTCTCTCTCTATCTCTACTAAAGTCTAGTTGCAAAGCCTTGCTACCCCTGCTTCCTCGTTTGCTTCACGCAGAGCACTCTCAACGACCGACTCGTCCGTCTCCCATCCTCCTTTCGGCAAGATCCACTGCGTCGGGTGTTTCGAGCTCGAAATGAGCAGACACTCGTCCGTGTCCGTGCCAACGTGTCTCGCACGACGCGACACGACAGCGATACACACCAGCAAGCGGGTGTTCCCGTCGTATCGTTGCTGGTCGCGCCCGACGCGTGATTGTAGCAGGCGGTTCGAGTAGCGTTCCAGACCGTTTTCTGAATAGGAGCAAGCGTCTGCAAGGTCGTGACTGCTAGAAGGCGGTGCATCGATTGCGTCCACCAAAGGGCGATCGCTGGTGGTCGTGGAGTTGCGTGTCATGTCGTGTCAGAGAATGACAAGCGAGTCAGGATACGAACGGCAGGAGGCTGAGACTGGAGGCGGTTAGTTAACTGTAACCACGTCCTTGTCGACGACACATGTTTACAACCAGGTGCAGCTCTTTTATCTTTTCGAGTCGCAGTAGGAGTAAAGTGCATGGAGTCCAGTCAAGTCGCGCAAGTCCTTTTTGCGAAAAGCTGGACTTGCAATGAGACAGACGGAGTGGCGTCGCCGGACTTGGAATGGCTTGTTCATGAGAACTTTAGCGAGCGGCGGTGGCTGACCCAAGTTGACATGCAAAGTAAGGGATCACGTCTTCATGGAGATCCGAGCACTCTTTTGATGTGACTGAAGCTGAGGCTACGAGCAAGCTTTCATTTGCAGCTCTCGTGCGTAGGAAAGACGATTCGCTACATTGACAGGTGCAGGCCATCGATACCAGGTTTGTAGTCGTGGTGGGCTGAAGGAAGCGTGAAGCGCTGCGCGATACGTTGCTATCATCGTCAACTTCTTGCATCCGACCTTTCAGCCCTCAACAATCATCGTTACTAGCCTCCTTACTCCTACAAGCGACGCCATGTAGCAACTACTCGCTCGAATTGATCAAATACCGACATCTCGAGCCCGTTTCAGCTGCAGATGTTCCTTGCAACTGGCTCCGAGTGCAGCGTCGCAGCACCAAGGAAGTCTTCCGTGGGATTCGGTGGTGAGTTTAATTTGTTTCGGCGACTTGAGACATTACTCCAGACGGTTTTCAGGCATTAGCACTCGAGTAATCGTCACAGGACGCTCCTTCCTACGTCACGTCATACGAGCGCTGCCCAAAACTTGGGGAGCCGCTGCTGCTGCTGCTGGTGGGCGGCACCAGAAACTCTACCGACAAAAAGTCAGATCGGTCTTGATCTCCTCCGTCACCGGAACTTCCACAGTCCTCGAACAACTTCTATCCGATCTGCTCAACGCGTCCACATGTTCAGACGTACCTGAACAGATCGCTACGGCGTTCAACTTCGTCGTCTACTGCAGCAGAGGTGTCAATTACCGCTGCAAATGATCGGATCACCCTGTTCGCTCGGCTTCTTCTTCCTTTTGCTTTCTTTCGCTTCGACTACGTCTTCTTCTTCTTCCTCCTCTTTCTCAGTATTCAAGTCCTTCGCAGCTTGCAGTTACTACTTTCCGTACTTCCACATGGAAGGTCTAGGGTATTACAACTGAGTGTTGCGAAGCGCTAAGTGCATGCATGTCCCATCAGGAAAGGTGAGTGATTTCTACGCCTGGGCATTGACATAGAAGTCGTGTATCTGCCTGAGAGGATTCACCTGGTCCTGTGTCCTTTGGGACCGTCAGCGACGACCAACGACCCGAGTGACAGCCAGCACTTTCGTGTGACATGCGAAGTAATCGTCTAGACTCGAGCTCTGAGCTGGTCCATGGAGTGCACCCCGTCGCTCCTCTGGCTGTGGAAACATGTTGACGAGTTGTGGCTCTTGCTATGATGCAAGCAGGACAATGCTGCAGGCACAGCAGCTTCCTCTGCTGGACGTAGCCGGATTGTGTCAAGTTGAATGTCCGAGCACATCGCCGCGAATTCCGTACAAACAACAATGCGAAATTTTCTAGATCGGCAATGTACATACAACAGTACGAAGTCGTCCGTTGAAACGTGAACGACGAGCGTCATGTGAAGCCACGTAATGCCACCGAAACCGCCTTCGAGTTGTCGCTCGTAATCACACATCCTACACGACTTGAGTACGCTGCCATTGAGTTCAAGTCATCATCAGTCGCGTGGCTGGCCAGGTGTGATTGAGCCCTTTGTAGGAGCGATCTCAAGTAGGCTTTTTGGGGCAAATTGGTCTGAACGACAGCATCGATACTGAGACTAAGCCGTGCTGTTTTCTCGTCACGGATGCGTGATGGATGTACTGGTGGGAGTGCATCACAATAGCTTTTGTCCTTTTGAAGGAAGACTGGTGCCTCTTGCTTATCGCTGTACCCCATGATCAAGCCTTGTTTTGGCGTAAGCATGTGAGGTTGAGATCAAGTGGAAACACATCGCCCGATGCTACATTCCTGTATTCTGCATCGTTGCGTATCGACGCCAAACATTCGAAGTGCTGCGTGAAGCACCACCTGTATCAGGTACGGCATCGGTCAAAATCGAGACGTGAGTAGTTGTGTACGACTTACATGGAGAAACAAAGCGAATGGAAGTACATCCTGCTTCACTATTGAGGAATCAGCGATCGGTCATGAAAGAAGCAAGCAACAACGCCTTGCTCCATCCCGATCCGGTACCTTTTTGTATCTGTTCAGGTGCAATTCGAGATCCGTTCGTAATGACAAGTTGCGCTGATCTTCCGACCGTTAGTCCAACGACACCAACAAGTATCTCAGCACTAGATTAGTTGCCGCACAGCCTTGTACCGAAAAGTTTAGATGAGAAAGGGGATGTAGATTCAGCATGACGCCTTGGCGTACCAACTATCTCTTCCACATTTCGACTTGGTAGTCCGTCGCTCGTGCGATACAGTCCCTCTAAACCGCTACCAAGTCCACAATGGTTGATAGTGAGCCAACTGTTGACACAAGATTTAGTACCCTGTTTCCATCGGTGCATTGCCGTTAACAGAAACCCATCGAAACCTGGCTGAGGATCTGGAATTCCTTTTCCCCCATTATCTTTGCTTTCCAATCGGCTAGTCGCTACTCCGGCTGGACCTCTCCGGGTTGTACATCATATCCCTAAGACCGGGACGTAAAAAAGGTCCCTTGTCAACCCCACATGTTCGTTTTGTGTGCAGCTTACCACCACGATGCAACAGCAGACAATGCGTACTCGAGTGGCTTTACGCCAAGAAACGAACGCGTAACACAGGACACGTGACTAGATCTGTTGCGTCACATACGACGCGGTCAGATTCTGCTTCTGGAGGCGTGCATAATCAACTCTGCTGCTGTTCCAATAGTGATCGCAACAGCAAGACCCCAGCTGTCCCTGATCTCGTGTAAAGGTTTCAACCATGAGATCCGACACCCGAGTCCCATCAGGTCATTTCGAGCTTCACGCTCCAGATGGTCCGTTATAATCGTGTGAGCCAACGACGGACTTGCACGTCAACATTTACGCATTCTTGAGCCCAAGATTCCGGTCCACTTGGTTCGTGGGTGTCGAGCATCTCTTCATTTCTAGGTGGAACTCGGACCATCTCGCTACATATGTGCTCGAACATTGCTCGTTTGACCTGCCCTACGTGTTGGTGCTTCCTACTCACGTTCTGATACTTGCTGCGCAAGAACGTCTGTCAAGGCTAATGCCACGCACGCGCAGCGCTTCGACTGCACACGTTGTGACTCGGGCACACGTCTCTACATTCGTCGCAATCGCGCACTGCTGTAACATCCTTCACGCTAAGACTGAGCCGACGATTGGGCTGAACGCAGCGTGAGAAGACTTCTAGACTTGCTGTGATCATTCTCATCGATCGCTGTTGCACCGGCGCTTGAATGAGATAAACCCGTCACGGCGTCAACGACTACTGTTCACTTGCCGATACAATGTCGTTGTCAGTAGCAATGCACATGTGCGCAGGAGTGAGACACCGGCCCTCGGAATGCATCCATTAGCACAACGCTTTGACCTAAGCAAAGATGTGACTGCCGCTCGTACACAACGTGCTGTGTGCGTGGACCCTTTCCATCTCCTGTTTACCTTAGCAGGAAAGACCTGCCATCGAGATTAAGCTTGTCAGCAGCCGCCGTTCGTGTAAAAGGGCGACCGACCACATGCACATAAGTGACAACACAAGTGCCGCAACGG
Organism: Peronospora matthiolae; assembly: GCA_921007115.2. Classification (NCBI taxonomy): domain Eukaryota; phylum Oomycota; class Peronosporomycetes; order Peronosporales; family Peronosporaceae; genus Peronospora; species Peronospora matthiolae. The sequence goes on along the minus strand of CAKLBY020000344.1, from coordinate 47,637 downwards.
CGCCACCGTTACGCGAACGGCTGAAACGATATACGAGGCGTTTCAGCACAATGCGCGATTTTCTTATGACAATGACAATGAGAATGAGAAGAGCGAGTCTTTGAGGTGCAGTTTACCAATGCACACTCTTTCGCGTTCTCATGTCCGTCACATGGTAAGGAGAGCAACCCTGTCGACTGCAGCTTGCTTACGGCATTTACACACTCAAGCGCTGTCTTCTGAGCTGACACCACTTACCAGTAAGGTCCTGGTTGGGTGCTGTTTCGTACAGGAGGCTGATCCTTGTTTGGCGTGAATTGTGAGTGGTAGCGCATCTCCATCACCTCACCTCATTCGTATCCGATTCCGGTCGCGTCGCTAGGGTCGAAGTAAACACGGGAAACTAAGCTATCTCGAGACCAAGCTGCCTGTTTTGCATGACGTCTACCGACTCATCTTAGCTTGCTCGTCGAGTCTGGTGAAAGCCTTTCGGCTGGCTGTCAAAGCGATTGTTGAATGCAGAATCGTTTCGACCGACATCCGGTGCATCTGGACAAGACCTCCACTGACGCTCCTCGTGTCAAGCACTTTTCCTATCATGGCGCTCATGACGATGGTAGAGGGTAGTTGCATTGTGCAGCCGCAATGCCGTTCATGTTAATGCAGTGCGAGTCTGGTGAACCTCTAGTGGTAGCCAGGTACTTTGCTCGGCGTAAAGCCTGTCGTACTGCACGTAGGCTCGAGTCTGCTCTGACTGCACTGTTGATGGAGTACTCATTCGCTTTATACCGACGGTAGGCAGTCTCGTAAGGCTCAAAAGTGTACACCTTTCCAATACAACCCTTCTCCTCTTATCAAAAGAAGTATTGAGTGCGTGGGTCTTCGTCCGAAGAGAAGTCGATTGTTCCAGCTCCCTGGGTTGCTGCATGTAGTCGTCGACGAATTATCTTCTCGTCTACCCAAAATTTGATCTTATTCGACTGTCATCCCGGTTTTTTGTGGCTTTTAAAGTGAATTATAGAGCACAGGATCGGGATGAATACAGCTGACAAGATGAGATGGAGAAGTACTGATTTAGGGAAAGAGGGCGTGATGGTTGTGGTCGAGAGCATTTGATTCTGTCTATTTAATTTACGACGGTTACGTTTCCACTCAGGCCGATCACGCAGCACTTTATTGTGTCCGACTCAAGAGACCCCTCATCGTTCCGTCCAAATGACGACTGGGCATATCACTGACAGGTCATAGCGAATGCTGTGATTATTTATCATATCGGAGCATGATAATATCCAGCTGACAAAGTTGTGGATATTTTGGAAGATGTTTATCCGTGGTGAAAAAACACTTTTTAGGTTCTGCTCAGGCCTCACAATTAGGCATGTTACAGCCAGCGTCACTATTTTGTTCACGCCGAGGGTACAGAGAGGAAAGAACGTACAGTCGATGCGAAGCGCATCAGTCAACCGTTCAAATGCTGTGTGCACATACGTACCCATTGTCCATCGAGCAGTGACTCGTGCAGTGGCAATCAGCTGCGTTGGAACCTCATCCTGACAATTCCTCTCTCACTTCATCCATCCTATCGGTCTACCAAGTAAAGCCTTAGACTTCGGTAGCTAGATCAAACTAGTCTGCGTCGCAAAGTAGGACGGTGATCTATCTCTGTCTGCTGCTGATGTCCGAAGATGGACATTGCGTCCTTAAAGGCTACGGCCTCGGCAGAGGTCCACCCAGGTCCAGTGTGTTCTAGATCACTCGCCGGGTGAAACCGGCTCGGCTTTGATCGCTGTGAACGTTTGCACAGGGAATTACGTTGCTGCTACATTGAGCTAAGCTCGTGAACGCACATCAGTTCGTACTGCCTATACACTGTTAAACCTCACCAAGCTCTCGTAATCGATGCCATGACCACGTCTCACTTGGAGTGCACAAGTCAAGGTCAGCGGACTGTAGCATGCAGTATGCTGACCAGATATGACCCCCTCATTCTCTCGTTCGCGATGTAGCCTATACCAGCTGCCAATTCCAGGCGGCACTTTTAATAGGAGCCGAGGGTAATCTCGAAGGAAGATGACACTAGGAGCATTGAAGCCGATTGATCAAAGCTCTAGTAATCGACAACGAATGTGCTTGCAGATCCTATCGCGATCAGTCAAATAGATAGACGAGAGCTAAACTCTAAGTCGAACCACTTTTTGTCGTGACGCAATCTTGTTTGGGTTCACACCACCATCAGCGGTAGCCTTCCTTCGTGGCACCTGTGCTGGCCATCGTTGCACATTTCATCGTTGTCAACGAGGCTGAATTCTTGCTTCAAGTAGATAGTCATCATGGCGATTGGTGACGTTGTCAAACTGCCTTGTCTGCTACTCTTGTGATGAGCAGACCTGAACAAGTGCAGGTTGCGAGCAAACACATGTCAGCATCGGATACAACTTCGATCGCGCGTCTGGCGTTCGAATCCTCAACTACGATCGAATGACTCATCCGAGCAACCTTCTTCTTATGATAGCACAGCAGCAGTCCAACAAGTCGCTCTTGTAGCTGTGTTACATGCCACCGTTTCCAGTCACATTCTCTATCGCCTCTTGCTGCACTTACGCAGAAGGTTCTCGGACGCTTCTGTACTTTCTACGTCGTCCGCCACGTCACGTCGCACTTCCGAGGCGAACGAGACGTGTCTGTTCGATTATAAGATGTCGCAGGTTCTTGCAAAAACGAGGCGCCGAGGGACCTCACGACGATCGATGAAGCGACACTTCTACCGTCGATCCCGCAATCTATATTCAACCAATCAGCGACGATTTCAAAACGACCGGGACACAAAGAGAGATCCGACCATTATTGTCCCATCTCCATCATCGCCACATAGCAAGCGAGCGAGCCAACCACGGTCCTTGCAATGGCCGTGCTGTCCAAGTCCGACGCAGCGTCTGGCGTCGTCTCGATCGCCTCTGTGGTGCGTTGTCTCTCTCTCTCTCTCTCAACTATCTTGTGTTTTGTATGGTCTGATTGACTTGTTCGTGGTGTGTGTGTGTGTGTGTGTCCGGTATCATGTGTCCCATTTCTTGTTTCTATCTAGATCGCGCTCGCAATCGGCATCCGTGAACATGGACAGAAAAAGGCGAACGCCGGATCCCAGACCCGGTCCGAGTTCATGACCCAGAAACGAGGCAGTCGCCAGCGAGTGGCGATAAACAAGGCGTTCTACCGCCGCTTCGTGCAGCTCTTTCAAGTGATCGTGCCTGGCCCGTTCACGGCCGAAACGGGCTTTGCTGCTCTTGTCGCCGTGATGCTCGTGGCTCGCACGTCCTTTGACATCGCCGTGCTGCACACGTTCACAGCCATTGAACGGGCGATTATCTCTCGGTCGCGGACGGACTTTTTGCGCCACTTGCGGCGGTTTGTTGCAATGATGCTGCCCATGAGCTGCATCAATAGCCTGCTCAAGTACGGCCACGCAGAGCTCGGGCTGCGCTTTCGGACGCGCCTGACGCGGTACTTATACGCGCAGTATGTCAAGGGATTCGTGTACTACCGCGTATCGAACTTGGACAACCGCATCTCGAACGCCGACCAGCTGCTGACAGTGGACGTGGAGAGGTTTTCCAACTCGGTCGCTGACTTGTACTCCAACATGTCCAAGCCACTGTTGGACATTGTTCTCTATGCCGTAAAACTCTCGTCGACGATTGGCGTTGAAGGTCCAGTGATTATGCTGAGCTACTTGGTTGTGTCCGGCTTCTTCCTCACGTGGTTGCGTCAACCGACGAGTCGATTCACGATCGCGGAACAACAGATGGAAGGTACTTTTCGCTTTATGAACTCGCGGCTCATCACGCACAGCGAGGAGATTGCGTTTTACAACGGCAATGTCCGCGAGAAACGCATCTTGGACCAGTCATTCAATCGACTCATCGATCTCGTGCGTAGCTCCCAGCAGTTTCGGTTCTCTATGAGCGTTATTGACAACGTGGTGGCCAAATATTCGGCCACAGTTGTCGGCTATGCTGTGTTGTCAAAGCCCTTTTTGGACATGTCGAACCAGCGACTGGAGACCTCAACGTATGCAGACCGAATGGAAGATTACTTTCGGTCTGGAAAGATGCTGCTGAAAATGTCTGAAGCAATGGGTCGTCTGGTGCTTTCCGGTCGTGAACTGTCGCGCCTCGCAGGATTTACAGCGCGTGTTACGGAAATGATTGACGTTCTGTCCGATCTGGACCAGGGAAAGTACCAGCGCACGATGCTCCAAAGTGAGAGTGTGGATCTTGTGGGAGAATCCAAAGCGCAATCTACTTCAGCTGAGTCGCTTGGACTGTACCCGAACAAGGGCAACATCCGCTATCGTGACCATGTCATCCAGTTCGAGGACGTGCCACTTGTGACGCCGAACGGCGACGTGTTGGTGCCTTCGCTCAACATCAAGGTTCAGTCTGGAATGAATGTCGTTGTCGCAGGACCCAACGGTTGTGGCAAAAGCTCGCTCTTTCGTATTCTCGGCGAGCTGTGGCCAATGTTTGGCGGACAGCTAACAAAGCCGGAGCGTAACGGATTGTTCTACATCCCCCAGCGTCCGTATTTGACGTTAGGCACTCTTCGCGATCAGATTATCTACCCTCATTCACTCAAGGATATGCAGGCATGTGGGAGGACGGACGCAGACTTATCGCATTACCTCGAGAAGGTTCAGCTGGGTCACCTGGTCCAACGTGAAGGTGGATGGGATGTTGTCCATGACTGGGCAGACGTTCTCTCCGGCGGTGAGAAGCAGCGCGTGGCTATGGCACGCTTATTTTACCACAAGCCTCAGTTTGCTATCCTGGACGAATGCACATCTGCTGTCAGCGTTGATGTCGAAGGTGCAATGTACAGCTTCTGCCGCGAGCAGAACATCACGTTGTTTACTGTGTCGCACCGCAAGTCGTTGTGGGCGTACCACGAATATGTACTCCGGGTGCGTGCTCGGATTTATGTATCCAGTAGAGTATCCTGTGCTGACGCTCGTGATTGTTGTTGTTGATTCCTGCGCAGTTCGATGGCCGCGGCCACTACGAATTCAAGAAAATAGACAAGGCCGACGAAGCTTTCGGCTCTTAGATGCTCGCCCATTTTGTCGTTCGAGCTTGCAAAAATTGCCGACATAGAGCAATTTACACGTCTTGACATCAATATGCTGAAATCATCGTGACCTTATTGCAGCTCCTGCTTGTTGTCGCAATGTTCTTTCAGGCACATCTGCGACTCGAAGGCGCTGCATATTGTCGTTCTAGCCACGAATATCAGGACTCAGTAGCTCACTTATGGATAATTGATGCAGTGTGCAGGTCTTGTTGTATTACAACAGGCAATGCGCTTGTGACAAGTGAAGCTGCGTGGTCCACTGTGTCACGGGGTAGCCCGTTACATGATATTGACACCAAACGGTATCAATAGGGAGATTGTCTAGCGTGACATTTCCCTATCAGTTTTGTCCGAGATGGATATTATTGAAGCAATATTATCCCCTTGTAGGATGATTTTCATGCGCTGCTCAAAGATTGGTTGATAAAGACATATCAACCAAGGTTACCACCAATCGCTGCTAGACGCGCGCAATGAGTTGTGAGCAGGTTGTCGTCATACGACAATGTTGATTAATATAGTTAGATAAAGACTGAAGTTATATTGATAGCTTAACTGTATTAAATACAGTTCGCTTTTTACCTTTACTCAAACTAGCAGTTTGAGTAGATTTGCTTCCTTTGCACGTACTAGTGTACGTGAAGTCTCGCGGCACCCCAAACAAAGGGTGCCCCGTTACACCTGGTAGCACTTCGTAGTCCGCCCAACGACTACTTAGTGTCCGCCCAACATGAACATGTTGGACGTAGAAGACGACAGCTTTCACGTCACACGTCAAGGATACTCCCATCTGAGTGAATCAGAATAGGAGGTAGTCGGCCGCATGAGTGTGCTCATAAGCGAACCCGCCATCATTGGCATGTTGGAGCCTCTGAACAGAGACTAGCAACATGCTGCTATCAACAAGTTCCTACAAGGGGAACTTGCCGTCGTAAGACAGAAGATATCCTTGCTACAATAGCAAGGCTCTCATCAGTCGATGGGCAGACCGACGCACACGCGTCGACCCAAACCTAGAAGATAGACATCTCAAGGTACAAGGGAACCGATGAAGATTCCCTTCTGAAATGGTTCTTCGAGTTAGACGACGCCATCAGGGCCCGTCACATCGAGGATGACGAGATGCAAGTCACCTTCGCCCTGTCAAGTTTGACAGTACGAGCAACGACTTGGTCCTTAGGGCTCAAGCTTCACGACCCAAACGTGTTTGAGTCGTCAGAGATCTTAAAGTCTCGGCTCAAAGAGACGTTTGAGCCGTCAAGAGCTGACTTCAGAGCACGCTCTGCACTCTCGAGGCTCAAGCAAGGTAAGCGTGACGTGCACGCTTACGCACAGCACCTGCGCTACCTTGCGAGAAGCGTCACAGAAAACCCTGTTGATGAGCACACACTCATCAACGTGTTCATCTACGGCCTTGTAGAAGGACCGGTGAAGACCTACATGTTACAAGAGGACTTCCATACACTGGAAAGGGCGATAGCGTATGCGGAACAAGAAGACTTCAGCCTGAGACAGTCTCAGGCTAACTCGTCAAACTATCGTCCGACGAGACGACAGCAAACAGGAGGTCCCGAACCTATGGACCTCTGTTACATCGAGAGCAAGAACTCTCTCTCTCCGAGTCACAAGCGAGCGGCAAGATGCCATCGCTGTCAGAAGATTGGACACTAGGCTCATGAGTGTAGTGTCCCGAGCACCATAACACGTCCAAATTACAGGACGTGATGACCACCGTTCGTCAAGGAAGGGTCTGAGGCACAGGTTCAACCATGTCGCTAAGCAGCGACAGCGAGTCGGGCCGTAAAAAACTATCAGGGTCAGTAGGGGCCGAGCACCTTGCTGATCCACAACCTCAAGAGAATTTGCAGGACTCTTGACGAAGATTTCTCCCAACACACAGTCGCTGTGTGTTACTGCCCCTAGTAATGAGGTGTCCCTCATCACTTTGAAGATTGAAGTGACAAGTGGAATGTCACTTCGCGCCCTAGTTGACTGTGTGGTGTCGAACAGTTTTATTCGACGCCAGTCGCTGGAAGATAGTAGACTCAGCTATGTTGAGCGAGAGATACATCCAACAAGGATGACGGTGTGCCTTGCTACAGGCGCATCCGTAACAGTGAACAAACGTGTCGTGGGAATCCACTACACGCCAGAAGGAAAGCAGTACGATGATGACTTCATCGTACTGGATTTGGATGACAAATTTGATGTCATCCTCGGTCTGCCATGGCTCAGAAAGCACCATCCATGGATCAGCTGGCAGCATTGATCCGTGAAGATGCCTGCCATTTGTCCACCAGATGGCCATTTGATGAACGTCTTGGAGCTTCCACAAGCGTGTGGGCGTACTACGAGTGAGTGCGATGGCCTCACATGCGGTACGGTTATTTATGACGTAGTTCTTACGGTAATTGCCACTGTTAATTAGACACGTAGGATAATGAGACGCTCCACAAAACTTTTTGTACACCACATATAAATCATGTAGTAAGCAGTAAGCCCCGATAATCAATCGCTTTCGAATCTTCCAACTAGTGAGCAAGTGTCTTCTGCTCTACTCTCTTCAGCCTCTCCGCTCCCTTCGCTCCGCTTTCTGCCATGCGACATGGCGAAATCGAATCTTGCAACAGTTGCATGAAGTCAGCACCCCGCTCGCTCATTGTTTTCAGTACTTAGCGATAATGTGATGTCAGGACAGTGTTAAGATGTAACGAGCACTGGGCGAGAGAACGAAGCTTGAAGAACTTGAAAGAAGTCTACACTGCGAAGTGAAGACGACTTGTGTAGGAGAAGGAATATTCGAAAGTGATTTTGTTTGTGGGTTTTTGTTAAAGCTACCTGATTTATCCCTGCACTGATTTATATGCTGTCCACATATGAATCATGAATCACAAATCATGTAGGTCATCCAATCATTCTATGCGTCTTATCATTGGTAAAAACTCACCGTTATTACGCGGGATCGACTTGGAAAGGTTTACGGGTTTCCATGGTAGCTTATAACAGCACCTCAACCGTCAACCCATAATACGCCCCCTCAATGCGAACAGGCGTGTATGCCGAGCGCTGCCGTCAAGTCCTTGTGACGCGGTCCTGGTATTCCCTTCGTCATGATGTCCGCCAACATAGTCGTAGTCTCACAGTACTCCAACTTGACATCACCACGCTTGACTTCATCACGAATGTGATGGTACTTGATGTCAATGTGCTTGGCCCGACCATGGTTCACAGGAATCTCCGTCATCTTGGTGCACGATTGTTTATCTTCCATGATCTTGAGCTCGGGTCCAAACTTGTCCTCTGCGGCATCCAGAATCTCGCACAGCAATCGATGTACCCGCTTGCCTTCTTGAATTGCCAGACTTAGTGCAATGTACTCAGCTTCACTTGTTGACAGAGTCACACTTGACTGCTTTTTGCTTCCCCAGATCACCGGAGCACCCATCAGGATGAACGCATATCCCGAAGTCGACATGCGGTCTGCATGGTCGCCGGCACAGTCTGCATCCAAGTAGCCGCAGAATTCTACCTTGCCATCAGACTCGAAACAGATGCCGTGCGACTTAGTCGCTTGTACGTATCTCAAAATGCGCTTGACCGCCATCCAATGCTCGACTTGGGGGTTTTCCATGAAGCGCGAAACGTAACTCACAGCAAAGGCAATGTCCGGTCGTGTCGCGGTCATCAAGTGCATTAAAGCGCCTACTGCTTCAAGAAACGGGGCGTGGATTTTGGTTGCTGCGGTGCTTGGTATGAGTCGAGAACTGATGTCTATTGGGCTGATTACGGCTTTGCAGTCGCTCGTGCCAAAACGCTTGAGAACATCTTTCACGTAGCGTCGCTGGCACATCGTCACGCTACCGTTGTCGTTGTCCACCATCTCGATGCCCAACACGAATGCGCACTTGCCGCTGTCAGTCATTTCGAACCGCGCCTTTAAGTCACTCTTGGTGCGCATAATCAGATCGGTCGAGCTGCCAGTCACCAACACATCATCAAAGTATACCAGCAAAAGCACGCACTCGCCACTTGTAATCTTGAGATAAAGACACGGGTCAAAATCGGATACTTGAAATCCAATGGAGCAGACGAATTCATGAAAAGTCTCATTCCATACGCGCGATGCTTGTTTTAGTCCGTAGATCGCCTTGACCAGTTCGAAGCAGTCAAAGTCTTCATCAACTTCGACCCCTTCTGGGATCGTGCAGAATACCTTTTCCTTCATTTCTCCGTATAGGAAAGCTGTCACCACGTCCATTTGGTCCAGTGTCCAGTCAAAGTACTTCGTGATTGCAACCACCATGCGCAGCGTCACGTACTTGACTACCGGCGAAAACGTCTCCATGTAGTCGATGCCATATTTCGGCTTGAAGACCTTGGCAACGAGACGCGTCTTGTATTTCTCGATGGATCCATCAGCTTTCCGCTTGATCTTGAATACCCACTTGGTGCCAATGGTATGCTGTCCAGCTGGCAGTTTGGTCGCTCGAAACACGCCACGAAGTTTCATCGAGTCCAACTCGGCACATATTGCTTTACGCCAATGTACTTGATCTGGTACACTAACAGCATCTTCAAACGTTGTCGGCTCAGACAATTCAGTACGTTCGACTGCGTTGGCACTCGCTCGCCAAAAGACTTGAGGTATAGCATCCTCGTTATCTTCGTCACTGCCCTTTCGCTCTTCGTCCAGATTGACTCGAGCGCTTGACCGTCGCTTCGCCTGGTGCGATTCAGAGCCATCCGGGGCACTTGCTTCTTCTAACCCGATTCCACGACGCTCAGGAAGCGTCCGTTGTAGAACTTGTTCTTGGCTGTTTGAACGGCTTTTGCGTTTAACAGTTTGCTTGAACTGCTTAGTATGAGGCTCATCGCTGATGTTCATCGATTCGATATCCAGCGCAGTGTCAGCAACAATTTCTTGTGGTAGCGTCGGCGAGAAACCAACGTTGATTCGTCGAATGTGACATCGCGAGATATCACCACTTGGTCCGCTTTAATGTCGTAAACGCGATATGCCTTTGAAACTTCTTCGTACCTCATGAATTGTCCTTCACGAGCCTTCGGATCCCATTTCGATCTCTTTTCCTTAGGGGTCAGCACAAACGTTCGGCAGCCGAAAACCCGCATGTGCTTCACACTTGGTCGAAATCCGTTGACGATCTCGATCACACTTGGGATGTACGAAGCCAGTAGAGGCCATCCACAAGATCGGCCATCGCCATTACTTGCTTGGAGTCCTTGTGCAAAATCTTCATCTCGTCACCATCAAACACCACTTGAAACTTGCCGCTTTTGTTGATTTGTGGTATCGAAAGCAAGTTCTTGTTCATGCTTGGGACGTAAAGCGCGTTCTTGATCTCGACTTCGTGCTCTTCACCGTTGGACAGGATCACCTTTTCGACGATTGTCCCGACACCGTTGATCGCAGCCTTGCTCCCATCTGCAACCAACACTTCACCTTCATTGCGCTCGTCAAGAACTTCAAACTTGGACTTGTCATAGCAGATAAGGTGCGTTGTACCTCTGTCAATCGCCCACATTCTAGACATGCTCCTGGTCGTTAAAAGTCCGCATTCCAGCGAAACAGCAAACGCCACTCGATCATAGTCATAGTTGTTGTTGCCGTTGTAGCCTTGCCACTGAACTTGATTCGCTCCGCGTCCACGAGCATTGCCGCCGCGTCGAGCTCCCCGATAGTCTTCCTTCTGCTTGGTTCAGCACTTTTCCACCGTGTTCCCCAACTTTCCGCAGAACGTACACTGACGAACCTCACGCTCGGTACTGAAGGCCTTGGTCGCTTCTTCAGTCTTCACCGATGTCGTCTTGTTTCCTTGTCTCTTGATGTGCTCAATCGTCAGCACTTTCACGACGTCTTGCGTCCGCAGTTCCGCGCTGCTCATCTCCAAGTCCAGCACGACGTTCTCGCATCTCTTGGGGAGGCTGCACAACAAGCAGATCGCCACGTCCTCATCCTCCATCTTGGCGCCGATACTGCTGAGATTGGCGCTGATGTTGAGAACTTCATTGCAATGATGCATTACATTGCCGCCTTCCGCCATATCTATGCTGAACAGCTGTCGCTTCAAGAAGATCCGTCCCGCCTTCTGCGATCCGCCGTAGAGAGTCTTCAACCGTGTCCACGCAACCTATGCCTCCTCACAGTCATCAACCACGTGATGATAGTCCGCGCTCATGTGATGTAACATCAAGCCGAACGTAATGTTGTTGATCTTGACGTACTCATCACTGGCGCGAGGATCGGCGAAGGTGGGGGTGGTCTCCCGGTTGACCACGTGCCACGTCGACTTGTTCAGGAACACGCCACGCATGTAGCGGCTCCACGTCGCGTATTTGTCTCCATCGAATCTATCGATAGAGATCGTGGTGACGGAATCTTGAGCAGAGGGCATCGTGCTTGGTCTCATAACTTGTTAGGATGTAATGAGCACCGGGCGAGAGAACGAAGCTTGAAGAACTTGAAAGAAGTCTACACTGCGAAGTGAAGACGACTTGTGTAGGAGAAAGAATATTCGGAAGTGATTTTATTTGTGGGTTTTTGTTAAAGCTACCTGATTTATCCCTGCACTGATTTATATGCTGTCCACATATGAATCATGAATCACAAATCATGTAGGTCATCCAATCATTCTATGCGTCTTATCATTGGTAAAAAATCACCGTTATTACGCGGGATCGACTTGGAAAGGTTTACGGGTTTCCATGGTAGCTGACAACAGTACCTCAACCGTTAACTGAAGAGCTATAGACTTCTTGGTCCGAGTGCAAAACGCAAAGTGAATATTTATTTATGATAGGTACTTAGTTCGCAACTTTGAATACTACCTCTAAGCCTATTATTCGCAGTGACGTCATCCATTGACGTCATGCAATGACGTCATTCCGCTGACGTCATTCCCTGACTTCGCCCTTACTGGTACATACCGGTACCCACCGGTATATCGAAGCTCGGTCTTCGGCTTGCTTCAACACTTGACGCAGCTTGACGAGGTGTCTTCTTCACAGCCTCCGTCTTTCCAACACTCCCTCTCGACTCGTTAGCGGCGGCACCTTGGATCCTAAGTCGATCGCGAATGTTTTTAAATTGAACAGTGGCGATCGGCTTGGTCATCATGTCCGCCAGCATATCTTGAGTCGGGCAATACTCCAAAACGACTTCGCCCGATTCCACCTTCTCACGCACAAAATGGTAGCGTATATCGATGTGCTTTGTTGTCTTATGGAACTCCTGGTTCTTGGTGAGAGCGATTGATCCTTGGTTGTCTTCATACATCTTGATCGCTTCGCTGCTTGCCATCTCACCAAGTTCCCTCAACAACACCTTGAGCCATACTGCTCCTTTGGTTGCTTCAGAAAGCGCCATGTATTCTGCTTCTGTTGAAGATAGCGCGACCGTCCGTTGTTTCTGGCTTTTCCGGCTGATGCATCCTCCGTTCATCATGAACACATAGCCGCTTGTACTTCGTCTTGACGCAATGTCGCCGGCCCATTCTGCGTCGGTGTACCCGCAGATACGGCTTCCTTCTTCACGTGTAAACTCAAGACCGTGATTGGGCGTTGCTTTCAGGTATCTCAGCACACGCTTCAAAGCTTGCCAGTGAGTCGGTCATAGGTCGGACGAGAACTGGGATAGTGATCCGACTGCAGCAGCTAGATCCGGACGTGTGGCGACCATGAGATACATGATGCCTCCGACAGCACTTCGATATGGCACGTTGTACATGGTGTCTTCGTGCTTGCATTCTTGGTCACACATGTTCTTGGTGAGCTTCAGATCGGGACCTTGAGGCGTCTTTAATGGCTTGCTGTTATCCATTCCAAACCTGGTCAACACGGACTTGAGAAACTTGGTTTGTCGCACAGTCACCATTCCAGTCTTACGGTCGTTCTTGATCTTCATGCCGAGAAAGTAATCGAGCTCACCGAGACCCGTCATTTCGAAGCGTGTGCTCAGCGCCATCTTTGTCGACTTGAGTAGTTCGTTGTTGCTGCTGGCCAGGATGAGATCATCGAAGTAGAGCACCACGAGAATCATGTCTTGGTCGTCTCGCTTGATGTAGATGCAGTGGTCCGATTCGCACTTCTTGAATCCCATCTTGATCATGAACCCATCGATCGTTTGGTTCCACATGCGTGGCGATTACTTCAAGCCGTAGAGCGATCTCTTAAGCTTGCACACATAGTACGGCTGTTTTGCATCCAGGTATCCTGCCGGTTGGTCCATGTAAGTATCTTAGGTTAGGTATCCTGCCGGTTGGTCCATGTAAGTATCTTTTCGTTGAGGGAGCCGTTAAGAAACGCTGTCTTGACGTCCATCTGATGTAGCATTAGGCCGTACCTGGCCGCCATGCTGAGCACCACACGAATCGATGTGAACTTGGCCACTGGTGTGAAAGTTTCTTCATAGTCAACTCTAAATTTCTGTGAGAATCCTTTGGCCACAAGTCTTGCCTTGAAACGTTCAACTTCGCCATTTTGATTCTCCTTGACACGAAACACACATCAGCACCCGATGGCTTTGCGATCTTTCGGAAGAGGCACGATTTTTCACGTGTCGTTTCTCTGAAGCGAGTCGAACTCCGAGTCACACGCTTTTTTCCACTTGCCGGAGTCGCTTGATTCCATCGCCGACTTGAATGTAGTCGGCATTTCCCCCACTGAATCAACGATGTAGGCTGCTTCAAAATCCATCGCAGCCGCTGACACATGCTCAAGCGACGGACCTCTGTACGTTCTTCGCTTGGGACTTGGAATGACGGTAGCTTATTCAAGTGATTGAGTGCGCGTGTGTCTCTTGATGTTGCTCTTCGGAGACCTGGTGTCATCGTCGTCATCGTCGCTCGAGTTCATGTCGACGTCAGTTTTACCTTCTTCTTTTTCTTCGTCGACGTCAGTTTTACCTTCTTCTTTTTCTTCGTCGTCGTCTTAATCGTCAAACTGAACGGCACTTGACTCATCGTTGTAGTTGCGCGGACCTTCATCAAACTTGTCTTCCATGAACGTGGCATCGCGACTGATCTTGATCGCTCCTGTTAACACTTCCTCGAGATCGATTTGACTTCTGGTGTTCGGCGTACACCAGGAAACGACAGAGTGATGACTTGGAGTCGAACTTCGCGCGTTTGTCTTGAGGCACTTGAACATACGCGTGGCATCCAAACACTTTAAGGTTGGCCAGAATCGGTTTCTTCATCGTCCACACTTGATATGGAGACTTGTCTTGGTGTATGGCACGTGTTGGACAGCGGTTTTGAAGAAACATCGCTGTCATCACTTCTTCGCCCCAGGATCTCTTTCCCAGTCCAGCATGCTCCATCATACAGCGCGCACACTCGACCAGCGTGCGATTCATTCTCTCAGCTACTCTGTTGAGCTGAGGAGTATATGGGGGTGTGAACCTTTGTTGTATCCCCCGTTCCGCGCAGAATCGTGCCAACTTGTCGGACTTGTACTCACCCCCATTGTCGCTTTGAAGGTACTTCACGCGCTTTCCGGTTTGCGTTTCGGCCATCGCAGCGTATCTCATGAACTTCGCCGCAACTTCAGATTTTCTCTTGAGCAGATACACGACACAGTATCTTGACTTGTCGTCGATGAATGTCACAAAGTACCGCTTTCCACTGAAAGTTGCCATCGACATCGGTCCGCATACGTCGCTGTGAATCACTTCGAGCAGTTTGGAGGTGCGAGCTGTAGTGTTCGATTGGAAGCGCACTCGAGTCTGTTTTCCCAGAGCACAACCTTCACATACGTCCCACTTCTTCACCGAAGATATGTCGATGCCAATTCCAATGTTCTTCGTCACGATGCAATTGAGTCCATCATGACCTATGTGGCCAAGCCGAAGGTGCCAGAGGTACGACTTGGTGCCCCCTTGACATCCCGTCGACTTGGCTGCATTTGCTTGTTCCGGCGCCACTGGAGTCATTTGCAGCTTGAACAGTCCTTTACCTTCACGGGCACCAATTTTCCACTTGGTCCCTTTCGATTCTCCATAGCACCCATACTTTGTGAACTTCACTGGGCCGACATCCTTGGTGAGGCGGCCGACTGAGAACAGGTTTCTGGATAACTTTGGGATGTGCCACACGTTTGTGAGCACACCTTTCTTCATCTCTTGAGGTGTCTTCATCGACATAACAATGTCCCCACTGCCGATTGCTTGGACGATTCCATCATCCGCAAAATGGACATCAACAGCGTTAAACACCTTATAGTTCCGCATGAACTTCTTAGAGCCCGTCATGTGCTGCGTCGCCCCGGAGTCGACCAGCCAGATGCCGCTCGATTTCGCAGATGTCGTTTCACCGATCGAGAAGAGGTAGTCGCCCGAGTTGTCTTCTTGAGCGAGATTTGCACGTTGTGATCGATAACGGTCGCCGCTGTCTTGAGCGCGCTGTAGCCGATGTCTCTCCGTGTTTTCTTGGATGCGCGAGGGGCACTCCGCCATCCAGTGACCAATCTTTCCGCAATTGTGGCACGGTCAGGACTTCTTCACTGGTCGCCCTTTGCGCTGCTTGTCCCTTGTGATGAACGCTTGACCTTGTGAAGCTTCATCACCTTTACTTCCTTGCTCCTTCCGCTTCATTTCTTCATGAAGCAGTCGAGACGTCACGAGCTCCCAGCTAAGAGTGTCTGAGCGCGACTCCAAAGATGTGATCAAGAATTGATACGAGTCACTCAGACTGCCGAGAAGAGTGATCACCAGATTGTCCTCGCAGACCGGAGCCCCCACCGCTTCTAGCTGTTCCGCCAACGTCTTGAGCTTTACAATTTGTTCGAGCACATCGTCGCTTTCTTCTATCATCGTCGTGAAGAAGCGACGGCGCAAGAACAGCTTGTTGGCAAGACTCTTCTTCTCGAAGTGGTCTTCCAACCTTGACCATGTGTCGCATGCACCACTTTCCGACCGGACCAACGGTATCTGGGAATCTTCCATGGCTAGACGGATCACTGCCATCGCCTTTCTTGACTTCCTCTTGTACGCCGCTTGTTCCAACTGAGTCACGCACGTTCCGCCTTGATCTCGCCGCTGACGACCTCCCACAGGTCCCGTTCCTCCAGCACCATCTGCATCTTGAACTTCCAGGCGTGGAAGTTAGTTCCATCGAACTTGAAGATGCGGAGGGAGGAGGCGTCCATGGCAGCGAGGCTTGAATTGTTGGCGGTTTCAGAGTCTGACGAACTTGGGCTCATAACCTGAAGAACTTTAGACTTCTTGGTTCGAGTGCAAAACGCAAAGTGAATGTTTATTTATAATAGGTACTTAGTTCGCAACTTTGAATACTACCTCTAAGCCTATTATTCGCAGTGACGTCACCCATTGACGTCATGCAATGACGTCATTCCGCTGACGCCATCCAGTGACGTCATTCCCTGACTTCGCCCTTACTGGTACATACCGGTACCCACCGGTATATCGAAGCTCGGTCTTCGGCTTGCTTCAACACTTGACGCAGCTTGACGAGGTGTCTTCTTCACAGCTGCCGTCTTGCCAGAAAAATGTCACTGAACGAAGCCATCACAATTTACGAAGAAAATTAAGGATCATAAGTAGCGGCCAAGAACCCGGAGAGCCACAAGCTTACTAAGCTCATTGACATTCGTGTTGAAGGTCATCGATTCGTCACTCTCGTGCCATACCATCAACAATTCTCTATCACTTCGTGCGAGAATAAGTCGAAGATGGTCAAGTGGTACTGCAATACTGCTTGACGAAGTATTATGGAGTTGCGGTTGAGGTACTGTTGTCAGCTACCATGGAAACCGTAAGCCTTTCCAAGTCGATCCCGCGTAATAACGGTGAGTTTTTACCAATGATAAGACGCATAGAATGATTGGATGACCTACATGATTTGTGATTCATGATTCATATGTGGACAGCATATAAATCAGTGCAGGGATAAATCAGGTAGCTTTAACAAAAACCCACAAACAAAATCACTTCCGAATATTCTTTCTCCTACACAAGTCGTCTTCACTTCGCAGTGTAGAGTTCTTTCAAGTTCTTCAAGCTTCGTTCTCTCGCCCGGTGCTCATTACATCCTAACAAGTTATGAGACCAAGCACGATGCCCTCTGCTCAAGATTCCGCCACCACGATCTCTATCGATAGATTCGATGGAGACAAATACGCGACGTGGAGCCGCTACATGCGTGGCGTGTTCCTGAACAAGTCGACGTGGCACGTGGTCAACCGGGAGACCACCCCCACCTTCGCCGATCCTCGCGCCAGTGATGAGTACGTCAAGACCGACAACATTACGTTCGGCTTGATGTTACATAACATGAGCGCGGACTATCATCACGTGGTTGATGACTGTGAGGAGGCATAGGTTGCGTGGACACGGTTGAAGACTCTCTACGGCGGATCGCAGAAGGCGGGACGGATCTTCTTGAAGCGACAGCTGTTCAGCATAGATATGGCGGAAGGCGGCAATGTAATGCATCATTGCAATGAAGTTCTCAACATCAGCGCCAATCTCAGCAGTATCGGCGCCAAGATGGAGGATGAGGACGTGGCGATCTGCTTGTTGTGCAGCCTCCCCAAGAGATGCGAGAACGTCGTGCTGGACTTGGAGATGAGCAGCGCGGAACTGCGGACGCAAGACGTCGTGAAAGTGCTGACGATTGAGCACATCAAGAGACAAGGAAACAAGACGACATCGGTGAAGACTGAAGAAGCGACCAAGGCCTTCAGTACCGAGCGTGAGGTTCGTCAGTGTACGTTCTGCGGAAAGTTGGGGAACACGGTGGAAAAGTGCTGAACCAAGCAGAAGGAAGACTATCGGGGAGCTCGACGCGGCGGCAATGCTCGTGGACGCGGAGCGAATCAAGTTCAGTGGCAAGGCTACAACGGCAACAACAACTATGACTATGATCGAGTGGCGTTTGCTGTTTCGCTGGAATGCGGACTTCAACGACCAAGAGCATGTCTAGAATGTGGGCGATTGACAGAGGTGCAACGCACCTTATCTGCTATGACAAGTCCAAGTTTGAAGTTCTTGACGAGCGCAATGAAGGTGAATTGTTGATTGCAGATGGGAACAAGGCTGCGATCAACGGTGTCGGGACAATCGTCGAAAAGGTGATCCTGTCCAGCAGTGAAGAGCACGAAGTCGAGATCAAGGACGCGCTTTACGTCCCAAGCATGAACAAGAACTTGCTTTCGATACCACAATCAACAAAAGCGGCAAGTTTCAAGTGGTGTTTGATGGTGACGAGATGAAGATTTTGCACAAGAACTCCAAGCAAGTAATGGCGATGGCCGATCTTGTGGATAGCCTCTACTGGCTTCGTACATCCCAACGATCCGTGTATGCGGCTTCATGACCAAAAGTTGAAGACCTTCGTGCGCATATGTGCCACGCACCGTTTGATGTCTTGTGCAGGATGGTCTCCAAGGGCATGATCAAGGATGCCAAGATGCCAACAAAATTGAGCGGATCAAGCTTGTGTCAAGGTTGTCTAGAAGGAAAATAATTTCAACGACCATTCCCAAGCAATCCAAACAAGCGCCACTACGATCCGTTTGAGCTTCTACACATTGACACTTGTGGTTGTTGAAGGTGTGGCACGGGAGTGAAGAGAAGACTGGAAGAGACCGGAGGGAGCGAAGAGGCTTGAGGAACGGAGCAGAGAAGACTTGCTTGGCAGAAGGAGAATTCGAAAGTGATTGATTGTCGGGGCTTACTCTTTACTACATCAGTCATATGTGATGCACATATAAATCATGTGAAGCGTATCATCATCCTGCGCATCTAAACAACTTTGGTAATTGCCGTAAGAACTACGTCGTAAATACTAAGCTGAACAGGCGGTTCGGATTGGACCAGTCACGGTTACCAATACTGGCAGGAAACCGATGACCGTCAACACGCTCCCTCAATGCGAACACGCACAAATCCCGAGAGCCGCCGTCATCTCCTTGTGGCGTGGCCCGTGAAGCCCTTTCGTCATGATGTACGCTAACTTCACCGCAGTTTCAAAGTACTTGAGCTTCACTTCACCGCGCTTGACCTCATCACGGATGTGACGATACTTTATGTCAATGTGCTTGGCACGGCCGTGGTTGACCGGGTTCTTCGTCATCTTGATACACGACTGATTGTCTTCATGGATCATTAGTTCCAGTCCTTCTTAACTGGCAGCCATCACGATCTCACAAAGCAGACGATGAATCCACTTGCCCTCTTGAATCGTCAAGCTGAGTGCGATGTATTCAGCTTCAGTCGTGGACAACGAAACACTTGGCTGTTTCTTGCTGCCCCAACTCACTGGCGCACCAAGTAGCATGAACGTGTACCCCAAGGTTGACTTGCGGTCGGTAAGATCACCAGCCCAGTCCGCATCCGAATATCCACGGAATTCGATCTTGTTGTTTAGCTTATAGCAGATTTCGTGCATCTTGGTGCCTTGTAGGTAGCGGAAGATGCGCTTGACCGCAACCAAGTGTTCTTCTCGGGGGTTCTCCATGAATCGCGACACATAGCCCACGGCGAACGCAATATCCGGGCGCGTTGCAGTGGTCAGGTGCATCGACACACCAACAGCTTCGCGAAAAGGAGCATCGACCTTGGTGGCTGCATCACTTGAAACAAGTCGAGAGCTCATGTCGACTGGACTTGCGACGGCCTTGCAATCATCCATACCAAAGCGCTTGAGTATGTCATCTACATACCGATGCTGACATAGTGTCACACTTCCATCTGCGCCGTCCAAAAGCTCGATTCCAAGCACAAATGCACACTTGACGCTGTCAGTCATCTCAAATCGTGTCTTCAGGTCGGTCTTGGTGCGTGCAATTAGCTCGCATGAGCTACAGGTGATCAACACGTCATCTACATGCACCAGCAGCAGCACGCATTGCCCTTCCACAATCCTTATGTAGAGACACGGGTCGAGGCTTGACGCTCGAAATCCAATGGCACACACGAACTCCTCAAAAGTCTCGTTTCATACGCGCTACGCTTGCTTGAGTCCGTAGATTGCCTTCACCAATTCCAGACAATCAAAGGAGCCTTGCAATTCCACGCCTTCAGGAATGACACAGAACACTTGTTCCTTCATGACACCGTACAGGAATGCCGTTACCACGTCAAGTTGGTCGATGGTCCATCTGAAATACTTGGCGAATGCAATCACCATGCGCAGCGTCACGTACATGATCACGAGCGAGAACGTTTCCGTGTAGTCGATCCCGTACTATTGCTTGAAACCCTTTGCTACAAGACGCGCCTTGTATTTGTCAATTGATCCGTCCGCTTTGCGCTTGATCTTGAAGACCCACTTCGTGCCAATGGCGCGATGTCCTTTAGGTAGCTTGGCTGCGCGGAATACTTCACGAAGTCGCATCGGCTTAAGTTCCGCACGGATAGCTTCGCGCCAATGCACTTGATCAGGACCGCTCACCGCAGCTTCAAAAGTCGATGGCTCGGATAAGTCCACTGCTATTTCGATGGCGTTCGCACTCGCACGCCAAAACACAGGCGGAGTCGATGCATTAGCATTCTTTGTTTCTTCATCTTCTTCTTGGTGGGTCGTGTGATTGTCTGGCGCACTTGATTCTTCTAGTCCAGGCCGTTGACGCACTGTGCGCGTGGGTGGACCTTGCCTGTTTACTTGTACTGCGCTTGAACTGGCGCTTCATCATCCAGATCGAGGGAGTCGAAGTCAACGTCATCGGCGTCTTCAGCGGTGGTTGGCGGCGAAAGTCCAAAGGCGGACTCGTCAAAGTTGACATCACGACAGACAACCACCTTCCCCGCCTCAACGTCATAAACGCGATAGGCTTTGGATGCTTCTTCGTAGCCCGCAAATGTGCCAGCACCAGCCTTTGGATCCCACTTGAGTCGATTCTCTTTCGCATCAGTATGTACGTCTGACACCTGAATGCTCGCATGTGCTCGACGCTTGGTTTCGAGTTGTCGACAATCTCAAACGGGGTCTTGTGTACATCTTTAGGCGGCGGCAGTCGATTCTTGACGTGGATGGCCGTCATCGCTGCTTCAGCCCACGAACACTTGTCCAGTTTGGCATGATGAAGCATGCTGCGGCCGATCGTGACGATAGTTCTAATAGCACGCTCTGTTGTTTCGTTGGTTTGATGCGCATATGCGCCGTTGTCTGCTTTTCAATGCCTTCATCTTCGTAGAACAATCGAAGCGAGTTGGTTGCGAACTCGCGGGATCCGTCGTGTAGCACAAACTTGACCTTCTTACTCAACTGCGTCTGTACCATAGTGATGTACTTCCGGATGTAGTCTTCACTCTCGGACTTCACTCGTAAAAAGCCCTTCATACATCCACTGGCTTCGTCTACGATCAGTGCCAAATATCTGCTGCCACCGAGCGATTCGTTTTCCATGGGCACACAGATGTCTAGATGAAGCAGCTCGAACGTATCGTAGTTACGCTTGTCGCGGTTGCTTGGAAATGGTTTATGGACCATTTTACCTTGTTGGAACCCTCAACATGCAGTTGCTCCACCCGACTTAAGAGGGACTCGCACATCCTTGATCATGTTGGTCGTGATCACCTTGCGTAGTACGTCGACTGAAGCGTGACCCATTCGCGAATGTAGGTCAGCACAACTGGTTCCACTTGTTGTCACATTCGCTGATCGTTGAGTCGTCCGAAGCCAGTAAGATCCATCCACAAGATCCGCTGTCGCCACCACTTGCTGTGAGTTCTTGAGAGTCACATACATCTTGGACCCGTTAAACACGACTTGGAACTTGCCATGCGTGTTGATCTGTGGCACCGAAAGAAGGTTCTTGATAATACTTCGAGCATATAACGCTTTCTTGATCTTGATCTCGCGCTCTTCACAGTTGGACAGAACCACCTTTTCAATGATGGATCCCACACCCTCGATGGCCGCTTGATACCATCAGCCACCAGGATCTCGCCATCGTTTCCTTTGACCAAGCTTGTAAACTTGTTTTTGTTGTGGAAAATGTGGTGCGTTTCACGACGGCCCATTCCAGACATGTCCTTGCTCGTCAAAACTCCGCTTATTTTTAGACGAGCCTTCAGCCATCTTGATGCTGAAAAGTCGCCGATTGAGGAAGATGCGTTCTGCCTTCTGCGACCTACCGTACAGCGTCTTCAGACTTGTCCACGCAACACACGCTTCCTCGCATTTGTCAAGCACATGGTGGTAATCCGCATTCATGTGCAGCAGCATCATACCAAATGCGACGTCGCTCGCCTTGACGTAGTCATCCGGCGCTCGAGGGTCACTGAAAGTCGGAGTCGTGTCACGGTTCACGACGTACCAGACGGACTTCTTCAAAAACACACCGCGCATGTATCGACTCCAAGTCGCGTAGTTGTCTCCATTGAACTTATCAATGGAGGCGTTGGATGATGCGTTGGTGGTTTACGACATGGAACTCGGACTCATACCTGTTGCATTGCAAAGAGCGGAACGAGGGGTGCGGAGAGGCTGAAGAGAGTAGAGCAGAAGACACTTGCTCACGAGTTGGAAGATTCGGAAGTGATTGATTATCGGGGCTTACTACTTACTACATGATTTACATTTGGTGTACATACAAATCATGTGAAGCGTCTCATCATCCGACGCGTTCAATCAACTATGGGTAATTACCGTAAGAACTACGTCGTAAAAGCTGAGCAGGCGGTTCAGATTGAACCGGTCAAGGTTACCAATACTGGTAGAAAACCGATGACCGTCAACACGTTCCCTCAATCCGAACGCGCTCAGATGCCTAGCGCCACTGTTAAGTCCTTGTGGCGCGGTCCGTGAATTCCCTTGGTCATAATGTCTGCCGACATCACCGTCGTCTCGCATTATTCAAGCTTCACTTCACCGCGCTCGACTTCATCGCGAATGTGATGGTATTTGATATCACTGTGTTTGGCGCGGCCGTGATTGACCGGATTCTTGGTCATTTTGATGCAGGACCAGTTTTCTTCTCGGATGATGAGATCGGGTCCGTCCTCGTTAGCAGCTGCCATGATCTCGCATCGTAAGCGGTTGATCCACTTGCCTTCTTGAATCGCCAGACTTAGCGCAATGTACTCCGCTTCACTTGTAGACAGTGACACACTTGGCTGCTTCTTGCTGACCCAACTCACTGGAGCACCCAATAGCATAAAAACGTAGCCAGATATTGACTTGCGATCAGTGAGGTGCGTCCAAAGAACCACGAAAGTCGATCCTTGCGCGTGGCTTGTAGCAAATTCCATGCATCTTAGTGCCTTATAGGTAGCGAAAGATGCGCTTGACCGCAACCCAGTGTTCTTCTTGGGGAATCTTCATGAAGCGCGACACAAAGCTCACAGCATAGGCAATGTCCGGTCGTTTTGCAGTCGTCAGATGCATCAAAGCACCAACAGCTTCACGGAATGGAACATCGATCTTGCTCGCAGTGCTGCTTGACATCAGTCGAGAACTGACATCCACAGGACTCGCCACAGCCTTGCACTCCTCCTCCATTCCAAAGCGCTTGAGGATATCATCGACATAATGGCGCTGACACAGAGTCACACTGCCACCTTCACCGTCCAAAAGCTCAATTCCAAGAACAAATGCACACTTGCCGCTATCAGTCATCTCAAAGCGTGTCTTCAGGTCGTTCTTGTTTCGTGTAATTAGCTCGAGCGAGCTTCCAGTCACCAAGACGTCTTCCACGTCGACCAGTACAAGCACACAATGGCCGTCCGAAGTCTTGATGTAGAGACATGGGTCGAGGTACGACGCTTGGAATCCAATGGAACACACACTTGTCAAAAGTCTTGTTCCATACTCGCAAAGCTTGCTTCAGGCCGTAAATTGACTTCACTATTACCATGCAGTCGAACGTACTATCAAGGTTGACGCCTTCAGGAATCACAGAGATCACTTGTTCCTTCATGACGCCATACAGGAAAGCCGTCAACACATCAAGCTGGTCATGGGCCATCCAAATGGCTTGGAAATTGCGACCACCATTCGCAGAGTCACATACTTGACCACGGGCGAAAATGTCTCCGTGTAGTCGATGTCGTACTTTTGGCGGAAACCCTTGGCCACAAGTCGTGCCTTGTACTTCTCGATAGATCCATCCACTTTACGCTTGATCTTGAAGACCCACTTCTTACCAATGGCGCGTGGTCCGTTAGGTAGCTTGGTTGCACGAACACACCGCGAAGTCGCATTGACTCGAGCTCCGCATGAATGTATTTAGGCTAGTGCACTTTGTCAGGGATTCTCACTGCTGCCTCAAATGTTGAAGACTCCAATAAACCCGCTGCTGTTTCTACGGCATTCGCACTCGCACGCCAAAACACAGGCGGAGTTGATTCAACAGAATCCTTCGTTTCTGCGTCTTCTTCTAAGCATGACGAGTTGCTGTCCGGCGTGCTTGACTCTACTAGTCCAGGCCGTTGACTCAATGCACGCAGTAGTTGAGCAGCTGCATCTTCATCATCGAGGCGGCTCTTGCGCTTGCCTGTTTGCTTGTACTCTACCTGACGCGGCTCTTCATCGTTGAGTAATTTGAAGTCCAGGTCATCGGCAACTTCATCAGTGATCGGTGGTGGAAGTGCAAAGGTGGATTCGTCGAAGTTGACATCACGACTGACGACCATCTTCCCCGCCTCAACGTCATAAACTTGATACGCCTTCGACACTTCTTCGTAGCCCACGAACATGTCATCGCCAGCCTTTGGATCCCACTTGAGTCGATTCTCTTTCGCGTCAGTATGTACGTCTGACACCCGAATGCTCGCATGTGCTCGACGCTTGGTTTCGAGTTGTAGACAATCTCAAACGGGGTCTTGTGTACATCTTTAGGTGACGGCAGTCGATTCTTGACGTAGATGACCGTCATCGCTGCTTCAGCCCACAAACACTTGTCCAGTTTGGCATGATGAAGCATGCTGCGGACGATCGTGACGATAGTTCTAATAGCACGCTCTGTTGTTTCGTTGGTTTGATGCGCATATGCGCCGTTGTCTGCTTTTCAATGCCTTCATCTTCGTAGAACAATCGAAGCGAGTTGGTTGCGAACTCGCGGGATCCGTCGTGTAGCACAAACTTGACCTTCTTACTCAACTGCGTCTTTACCATAGTGATGTACTTCCGGATGTAGTCTTCACTCTCGGACTTCACTCGTAAAAAGCCCTTCATACATCCACTGGCTTCGTCTACGATCAGTGCCAAATATCTGCTGCCACCGAGCGATTCGTTTTCCATGGGCACACAGATGTCTAGATGAAGCAGCTCGAACGTATCGTAGTTACGCTTGTCGCGGTTGATTGGGAATGGTTTTTAGACCATTTTACCTTGTTGGAACCCTCAACATGCATTTGCTCCACCCGACTTAAGAGGGACTCGCACATCCTTGATCATGTTGGTCGTGATCACCTTGCGTAGTACGTCGACTGAAGCGTGACCCATTCGCGAATGTAGGTCAGCACAACTGTTTCCACTTGTTGTCACATTTGTTTATTGCTGAGTCGTACGAAGCCAGTAAGATCCATCCACAAGATCCGCTGTCGCCACCACTTGCTGTGAGTTCTTGAGAGTCACATACATCTTGGACCCGTTAAACACGACTTGGAACTTGCCATGCGTGTTGATCTGTGGCACCGAAAGAAGGTTCTTGATAATACTTCGAGCATATAACGCTTTCTTGATCTTGATCTCGCGCTCTTCACAGTTGGACAGAACCACCTTTTCAATGATGGATCCCACACCCTCGATGGCCGCTTGATACCATCAGCCACCAGGATCTCGCCATCGTTTCCTTTGACCAAGCTTGTAAACTTGTTTTTGTTGTGGAAAATGTGGTGCGTTTCACGACGGCCCATTCCAGACATGTCCTTGCTCGTCAAAACTCCGCTTATTTTTAGACGAGCCTTCAGCCATCTTGATGCTGAAAAGTCGCCGATTGAGGAAGATGCGTTCTGCCTTCTGCGACCTACCGTACAGCGTCTTCAGACTTGTCCACGCAACACACGCTTCCTCGCATTTGTCAAGCACATGGTGGTAATCCGCATTCATGTGCAGCAGCATCATACCAAATGCGACGTCGCTCGCCTTGACGTAGTCATCCGGCGCTCGAGGGTCACTGAAAGTCGGAGTCGTGTCACGGTTCACGACGTACCAGACGGACTTCTTCAAAAACACACCGCGCATGTATCGACTCCAAGTCGCGTAGTTGTCTCCATTGAACTTATCCATGGAGGCGTTGGATGATGAGTGGGTGGTTTACGACATGGCGCTCGGACTCATACCTGTTGCATTGCAAAGAGCGGAACGAGGGGTGCGGAGAGGCTGAAGAGAGTAGAGCAGAAGACACTTGCTCACGAGTTGGAAGATTCGGAAGTGATTGATTATCGGGGCTTACTACTTACTACATGATTTACATTTGGTGTACATATAAATCATGTGAAGCGTCTCATCATCCGACGCGTTCAATCAAACATGGGTAATTACCGTAAGAACTACGTCGTAAAAGCTGAGCAGGCGGTTCGGATTGAACCGGTCAAGGTTACCAATACTGGTAGAAAACCGATGACCGTCAACACGTTCCCTCAATCCGAACGCGCTCAGATGCCTAGCGCCACTGTTAAGTCCTTGTGGCGCGGTCCGTGAATTCCCTTGGTCATAATGTCTGCCGACATCACCGTCGTCTCGCATTATTCAAGCTTCACTTCACCGCGCTTGACTTCATCGCGAATGTGATGGTATTTGATATCACTGTGTTTGGCGCGGCCGTGATTGACCGGATTCTTGGTCATTTTGATGCAGGACTGATTTTCTTCTCGGATGATGAGATCGGGTCCGTCCTCGTTAGCAGCTGCCATGATCTCGCATCGTAAGCGGTGGATCCACTTGCCTTCTTGAATCGCCAGACTTAGCGCAATGTACTCCACTTCACTTGTAGACAGTGACACACTTGGCTGCTTCTTGCTGACCCAACTCACTGGAGCACCCAATAGCATAAAAACGTAGCCAGACATTGACTTGCGATCAGTGAGGTGCGTCCAAAGAACCACGAAAGTCGATCCTTGCGCGTGGCTTGTAGCAAATTCCATGCATCTTAGTGCCTTATAGGTAGCGAAAGATGCGCTTGACCGCAACCCAGTGTTCTTCTTGGGGAATCTTCATGAAGCGCGACACAAAGCTCACAGCATAGGCAATGTCCGGTCGTTTTGCAGTCGTCAGATGCATCAAAGCACCAACAGCTTCACGGAATGGAACATCGATCTTGCTCGCAGTGCTGCTTGACATCAGTCGAGAACTGACATCCACAGGACTCGCCACAGCCTTGCACTCCTCCATTCCAAAGCGCTTGAGGATATCATCGACATAATGGCGCTGACACAGAGTCACACTGCCACCTTCACCGTCCAAAAGCTCGATCCCAAGAACAAATGCACATTTGCCGCTGTCTGTCATCTCAAAACGTGTCTTCAGGTCGTTCTTGTTTCGTGTAATTAGCTCGAGCGAGCTTCCAGTCACCAAGACGTCTTCCACGTCGACCAGTACAAGCACACAATGGCCGTCCGAAGTCTTGATGTAGAGACATGGGTCGAAGTACGACGCTTGGAAATCAATGGAGCAACACAAACTTGTCGAACGTCTCGTTCCACACTCGCGACGCTTGCTTGAGGCCGTAAATTGACTTCACTATTACCATGCAGTCGAACGTACTATCAAGGTTGACGCCTTCAGGAATCACAGAGAACACTTGTTCCTTCATGACGCCATACAGGAAAGCCGTCAACACATCAAGCTGGTCATGGGCCATCCAAATGGCTTGGAAATTGCGACCACCATTCGCAGAGTCACATACTTGACCACAGGCGAAAATGTCTCCGTGTAGTCGATGCCATACTTTTGGCGGAAACCCTTGGCCACAAGTCGTGCCTTGTACTTCTCTATAGATCCATCCACTTTACGCTTGATCTTGAAGACCCACTTCTTACCAATGGCGCGTGGTCCGTTAGGTAGCTTGGTTGCACGAACACACCGCGAAGTCGCATTGACTCGAGCTCCGCATGAATGTATTTAGGCTAGTGCACTTTGTCAGGGATTTCTCACTGCTGCCTCAAATGTTGAAGACTCCAATAAACCCGCTGCTGTTTCTACGGCATTCGCACTCGCACGCCAAAACACAGGCGGAGTTGATTCAACAGAATCCTTCGTTTCTGCGTCTTCTTCTAAGCATGACGAGTTGCTGTCCGGCGTGCTTGACTCTACTAGTCCAGGCCGTTGACTCAATGCACGCAGTCGTTGAGCAGCTGCATCTTCATCATCGAGGCGGCTCTTGCGCTTGCCTGTTTGCTTGTACTCTACCTGACGCGGCTCTTCATCATTGAGTAATTTGAAGTCCAGGTCATCGGCAACTTCATCAGTGATCGGTGGTGGAAGTGCAAAGGTGGATTCGTCGAAGTTGACATCACGACTGACGACCATCTTCCCCGCCTCAACGTCATAAACTTGATACGCCTTCGACACTTCTTCGTAGCCCACGAACATGTCACCGCCAGCCTTTGGATCCCACTTGAGTCGATTCTCTTTCGCGTCAGTATGTACGTCTGACAGCCGAATACTCGCATGTGCTCGAAACTTCGCTTGGAGTTGTACACGATCTCAAACGGGGTCTTATGCACATTTTTGGGTGACGGTAGGCGATTCTTGACGTAGATGACCGTCATTGCTAATTCAGCCCAGAAGCACTTGTCCAACTTGGCATGGTGAAGCATGCTGCGGCCGATCGTGACGATAGTTCTAATAGCACGCTCTGTTGTTCCGTTGGTTTGATGCGCATATGCGCCGTTGTCTGCTTTTCAATGCCTTCATCTTCGTAGAACAATCGAAGCGAGTTGGTTGCGAACTCGCGGGATCCGTCGTGTAGCACGAACTTGACCTTCTTAATCAACTGCGTCTTTACCATAGTGATGTACTTCCGGATGTAGTCTTCACTCTCGGACTTCACTCGTAGACAAAAGCCCTTCATACATCCACTGGCTTCGTCTACGATCAGTAGCAGATTTTTGCTGCCACCGAGCGATTCGTTTTTCATGGGCACACAGATGTCTAGATGAAGTAGCTCGAACGTATCGTAGTTACGCTTGTCGCGGTTGATTGGGAATGGTTTTTAGACCATTTTACCTTGTTGGAACCCTCAACATGCAGTTGCTCCACCCGACTTCAGAGGGACTCGCACATCCTTGATCATGTTGGTCGTGATCACCTTGCGTAGTACGTCGACTGAAGCGTGACCCATTCGCGAATGTAGGTCAGCACAACTGTTTCCACTTGTTGTCACATTTGCTGATCGCTGAGTCGTACGAAGCCAGTAAGATCCATCCACAAGATCCGCTGTCGCCACCACTTGCTGTGAGTTCTTGAGAGTCACATACATCTTGGACCCGTTAAACACGACTTGGAACTTGCCATGCGTGTTGATCTGTGGCACCGAAAGAAGGTTCTTGATAATACTTCGAGCATATAACGCTTTCTTGATCTTGATCTCGCGCTCTTCACAGTTGGACAGAACCACCTTTTCAATGATGGATCCCACACCCTCGATGGCCGCTTGATACCATCAGCCACCAGGATCTCGCCATCGTTTCCTTTGACCAAGCTTGTAAACTTGTTTTTGTTGTGGAAAATGTGGTGCGTTTCACGACGGCCCATTCCAGACATGTCCTTGCTCGTCAAAACTCCGCTTATTTTTAGACGAGCCTTCAGCCATCTTGATGCTGAAAAGTCGCCGATTGAGGAAGATGCGTTCTGCCTTCTGCGACCTACCGTACAGCGTCTTCAGACTTGTCCACGCAACACACGCTTCCTCGCATTTGTCAAGCACATGGTGGTAATCCGCATTCATGTGCAGCAGCATCATACCAAATGCGACGTCGCTCGCCTTGACGTAGTCATCCGGCGCTCGAGGGTCACTGAAAGTCGGAGTCGTGTCACGGTTCACGACGTACCAGACGGACTTCTTCAAAAACACACCGCGCATGTATCGACTCCAAGTCGCGTAGTTGTCTCCATTGAACTTATTCATGGAGGCGTTGGATGATGAGTGGGTGGTTTACGACATGGCGCTCGGACTCATAACCTGTTGCATTGCAAAGAGCGGAGCGAAGGGTGCGGAGAGGCTGAAGAGAGTAGAGCAGAAGACACTTGCTCACGAGTTGGAAGATTCGGAAGTGATTGATTATCGGGGCTTACTACTTACTACATGATTTACATTTGGTGTACATATAAATCATGTGAAGCGTCTCATCATCCGACGCGTTCAATCAAACATGGGTAATTACCGTAAGAACTACGTCGTAAAAGCTGAGCAGGCGGTTCGGATTGAACCGGTCAAGGTTACCAATACTGGTAGAAAACCGATGACCGTCAACACGTTCCCTCAATCCGAACGCGCTCAGATGCCTAGCGCCACTGTTAAGTCCTTGTGACGCGGTCCGTGAAGTGCCTTGGTCATAATGCCTGCTTACATCACCGTCGTCTCGCATTATTCAAGCTTCACTTCACCGCGCTTGACTTCATCGCGAATGTGATGGTATTTGATATCACTGTGTTTGGCGCGGCCGTGATTGACCGGATTCTTGGTCATTTTGATGCAGGACTGATTTTCTTCTCGGATGATGAGATCGGGTCCGTCCTCGTTAGCAGCTGCCATGATCTCGCATCGTAAGCGGTGGATCCACTTGCCTTCTTGAATCGCCAGACTTAGCGCAATGTACTCCACTTCACTTGTAGACAGTGACACACTTGGCTGCTTCTTGCTGACCCAACTCACTGGAGCACCCAATAGCATAAAAACGTAGCCAGACATTGACTTGCGATCAGTGAGGTGCGTCCAAAGAACCACGAAAGTCGATCCTTGCGCGTGGCTTGTAGCAAATTCCATGCATCTTAGTGCCTTATAGGTAGCGAAAGATGCGCTTGACCGCAACCCAGTGTTCTTCTTGGGGAATCTTCATGAAGCGCGACACAAAGCTCACAGCATAGGCAATGTCCGGTCGTTTTGCAGTCGTCAGATGCATCAAAGCACCAACAGCTTCACGGAATGGAACATCGATCTTGCTCGCAGTGCTGCTTGACATCAGTCGAGAACTGACATCCACAGGACTCGCCACAGCCTTGCACTCCTCCATTCCAAAGCGCTTGAGGATATCATCGACATAATGGCGCTGACACAGAGTCACACTGCCACCTTCACCGTCCAAAGCTCGATCCCAAGAACAAATGCACATTTGCCGCTGTCTGTCATCTCAAAACGTGTCTTCAGGTCGTTCTTGGTTCGTGTAATTAGCTCGAGCGAGCTTCCAGTCACCAAGACGTCTTCCACGTCGACCAGTACAAGCACACAATGGCCGTCCGAAGTCTTGATGTAGAGACATGGGTCGAAGTACGACGCTTGGAATCCAATGGAGCACACAAACTTGTCGAACGTCTCGTTCCACACTCGCGACGCTTGCTTGAGGCCGTAAATTGACTTCACTATTACCATGCAGTCGAACGTACTATCAAGGTTGACGCCTTCAGGAATCACAGAGAACACTTGTTCCTTCATGACGCCATACAGGAAAGCCGTCAACACATCAAGCTGGTCATGGGCCATCCAAATGGCTTGGAAATTGCGACCACCATTCGCAGAGTCACATACTTGACCACAGGCGAAAATGTCTCTGTGTAGTCGATGCCGTACTTTTGGCGGAAACCCTTGGCCACAAGTCGTGCCTTGTACTTCTCTATAGATCCATCCGCTTTACGCTTGATCTTGAAGACCCACTTCTTACCAATGGCGCGTGGTCCGTTAGGTAGCTTGGTTGCACGAACACACCGCGAAGTCGCATTGACTCGAGCTCCGCATGAATGTATTTAGGCTAGTGCACTTTGTCAGGGATTCTCACTGCTGCCTCAGATGTTGAAGACTCCAATAAACCCGCTGCTGTTTCTACGGCATTCGCACTCGCACGCCAAAACACAGGCGGAGTTGATTCAACAGAATCCTTCGTTTCTGCGTCTTCTTCTAAGCATGACGAGTTGCTGTCCGGCGTGCTTGACTCTACTAGTCCAGGCCGTTGACTCAATGCACGCAGTCGTTGAGCAGCTGCATCTTCATCATCGAGGCGGCTCTTGCGCTTGCCTGTTTGCTTGTACTCTACCTGACGCGGCTCTTCATCATTGAGTAATTTGAAGTCCAGGTCATCGGCAACTTCATCAGTGATCGGTGGTGGAAGTGCAAAGGTGGATTCGTCGAAGCTGACATCACGACTGACGACCATCTTCCCCGCCTCAACGTCATAAACTTGATACGCCTTCGACACTTCTTCGTAGCCCACGAACATGTCACCGCCAGCCTTTGGATCCCACTTGAGTCGATTCTCTTTCGCGTCAGTATGTACGTCTGACAGCCGAATACTCGCATGTGCTCGAAACTTCGCTTGGAGTTGTACACGATCTCAAACGGGGTCTTGTGCACATTTTTGGGTGACGGTAGGCGATTCTTGACGTAGATGACCGTCATTGCTAATTCAGCCCAGAAGCACTTGTCCAACTTGGCATGGTGAAGCATGCTGCGGACGATCGTGACGATAGTTCTAATAGCACGCTCTGTTGTTCCGTTGGTTTGATGCGCATATGCACCGTTGTCTGCTTTTCAATGCCTTCATCTTCGTAGAACAATCGAAGCGAGTTGGTTGCGAACTCGCGGGATCCGTCGTGTAGCACAAACTTGACCTTCTTACTCAACTGCGTCTTTACCATAGTGATGTACTTCCGGATGTAGTCTTCACTCTCGGACTTCACTCGTAAAAAGCCCTTCATACATCCACTGGCTTCGTCTACGATCAGTGCCAAATATCTGCTGCCACCGAGCGATTCGTTTTCCATGGGCACACAGATGTCTAGATGAAGCAGCTCGAACGTATCGTAGTTACGCTTGTCGCGGTTGATTGGAAATGGTTTATGGACCATTTTACCTTGTTGGAACCCTCAACATGCAGTTGCTCCACCCGACTTAAGAGGGACTCGCACATCCTTGATCATGTTGGTCGTGATCACCTTGCGTAGTACGTCGACTGGAGCGTGACCCATTCGCGAATGTAGGTCAGCACAACTGTTTCCACTTGTTGTCACATTTGTTTATTGCTGAGTCGTACGAAGCCAGTAAGATCCATCCACAAGATCCGCTGTCGCCATTACTTGCTGTGAGTTCTTGAGAGTCACATACATCTTGGACCCGTTAAACACGACTTGGAACTTGCCATGCGTGTTGATCTGTGGCACCGAAAGAAGGTTCTTGATAATACTTCGAGCATATAACGCTTTCTTGATCTTGATCTCGCGCTCTTCACAGTTGGACAGAACCACCTTTTCAATGATGGATCCCACACCCTCGATGGCCGCTTGATACCATCATCCACCAGGATCTCGCCATCGTTTCCTTTGACCAAGCTTGTAAACTTGTTTTTGTTGTGGAAAATGTGGTGCGTTTCACGACGGCCCATTCCAGACATGTCCTTGCTCGTCAAAACTCCGCTTATTTTTAGACGAGCCTTCAGCCATCTTGATGCTGAAAAGTCGCCGATTGAGGAAGATGCGTTCTGCCTTCTGCGACCTACCGTACAGCGTCTTCAGACTTGTCCACGCAACACACGCTTCCTCGCATTTGTCAAGCACATGGTGGTAATCCGCATTCATGTGCAGCAGCATCATACCAAATGCGAAATTGCTCGCCTTGACGTAGTCATCCGGCGCTCGAGGGTCACTGAAAGTCGGAGTCGTGTCACGGTTCACGACGTACCAGACGGACTTCTTCAAAAACAAACCGCGCATGTATCGACTCCAAGTCGCATAGTTGTCTCCATTGAACTTATCAATGGAGGCGTTGGATGATGAGTGGGTGGTTTACGACATGGCGCTCGGACTCATAACCTGTTGCATTGCAAAGAGCGGAGCGAAGGGTGCGGAGAGGCTGAAGAGAGTAGAGCAGAAGACACTTGCTCACGAGTTGGAAGATTCGGAAGTGATTGATTATCGGGGCTTACTACTTACTACATGATTTACATTTGGTGTACATACAAATCATGTGAAGCGTCTCATCATCCGACGCGTTTAATCAACTATGGGTAATTACCGTAAGAACTACGTCGTAAAAGCTGAGCAGGCGGTTCAGATTGAACCGGTCAAGGTTACCAATACTGGTAGAAAACCGATGACCGTCAACACGTTCCCTCAATCCGAACGCGCTCAGATGCCTAGCGCCACTGTTAAGTCCTTATGGCGCGGTCCGTGAATTCCCTTGGTCATAATGTCTGCCGACATCACCGTCGTCTCGCATTATTCAAGCTTCACTTCACCGCGCTTGACTTCATCGCGAATGTGATGGTATTTGATATCACTGTGTTTGGCGCGGCCGTGGTTGACCGGATTCTTGGTCATTTTGATGCAGGACTGGTTTTCTTCTCGGACCATGAGATCGGGTCCGTCCTCATTATCATCTGCCATGATCTCGCACAGTAAGCGGTGGATCCACTTGTCTTCTTGAATCGCCAGACTTAGCGCAATGTACTCCGCTTCACTTGTAGACAGTGACACACTTGGCTGCTTCTTGCTGACCCAACTCACTGGAGCACCCAATAGCATGAAGACGTAGCCAGACGTTGACTTGCGATCAGTAAGGTCGCCGGCCCAGTCTGCGTCCAAAGAACCACGAAAGTCGATCCTTGCGCGTGGCTTGTAGCAAATTCCATGCATCTTAGTGCCTTATAGGTAGCGAAAGATGCGCTTGACCGCAACCCAGTGTTCTTCTTGGGGAATCTTCATGAAGCGCGACACAAAGCTCACAGCATAGGCAATGTCCGGTCGTTTTGCAGTCGTCAGATGCATCAAAGCACCAACAGCTTCACGGAATGGAACATCGATCTTGCTCGCAGTGCTGCTTGACATCAGTCGAGAACTGACATCCACAGGACTCGCCACAGCCTTGCACTCCTCCATTCCAAAGCGCTTGAGGATATCATCGACATAATGGCGCTGACACAGAGTCACACTGCCACCTTCACCGTCCAAAAGCTCGATCCCAAGAACAAATGCACATTTGCCGCTGTCTGTCATCTCAAAACGTGTCTTCAGGTCGTTCTTGTTTCGTGTAATTAGCTCGAGCGAGCTTCCAGTCACCAAGACGTCTTCCACGTCGACCAGTACAAGCACACAATGGCCGTCCGAAGTCTTGATGTAGAGACATGGGTCGAAGTACGACGCTTGGAATCCAATAGAGCAACACAAACTTGTCGAACGTCTCGTTCCACACTCGCGACGCTTGCTTGAGGCCGTAAATTGACTTCACTATTACCAGGCAGTCGAACGTACTATCAAGGTTGACGCCTTCAGGAATCACAGAGAACACTTGTTCCTTCATGACGCCATACAGGAAAGCCGTCAACACATCAAGCTGGTCATGAGCCATCCAAATGGCTTGGAAATTGCGACCACCATTCGCAGCGTCACATACTTGACCACAGGCGAAAATGTCTCTGTGTAGTCGATGCCGTACTTTTGGCGGAAACCCTTGGCCACAAGTCGTGCCTTGTACTTCTCGATTGACCCATCCGCCTTGCGCTTGATCTTGAACACCCATTTTGTGCCAATGGCGCGTTGTCCGTTGGGCAGCTTGGCTGCACGAAACACACCGCGAAGTCGCATTGACTCGAGCTCTGCATGAATTGCTTTTCTCCAGTGCGCTTGGTCAGGGCCGCTTACTGCTGCTTCAAATGTTGAGGGCTCTGATAAGTTTAATGCTGCTTCAACGGCATTTGCACTCGCACGCCAAAACACAGGCGGTGTTGAATCACCAGAATCCTTCGTTTCTTCGTCTTCTTCTTGGCGTGACGAGTTGTTTTCCGGCGCGCTTGACTCTTCTAGTCCTGGTCGTTGACGCACTGCACGCGGTCGTGGAGCTGCTGTATCTTCATCATTGAGTCGGTTCTTGCGCTTGCCTGTTTGCTTGTACTCCATTTGACGCAGCTCTTCGTCATCAAGATCCAGCAATTCGAAGTCCAGGTCATCGGCACCTTCATCAGTGATCGGTGGTGGAAGTCCAAAGGTGGATTCGTCGAAGTTGACATCACGACTGACGACCATCTTCCCCGCCTCAACGTCATAAACTTGATACGCCTTCGACACTTCTTCGTAGCCCACGAACATGTCATCGCCAGCCTTTGGATCCCACTTGAGTCGATTCTCTTTCGCGTCAGTATGTACGTCTGACAGCCGAATACTCGCATGTGCTCGAAACTTCGCTTGGAGTTGTACACGATCTCAAACGGGGTCTTATGCACATTTTTGGGTGACGGTAGGCGATTCTTGACGTAGATGACCGTCATTGCTAATTCAGCCCAGAAGCACTTGTCCAACTTGGCATGGTGAAGCATGCTGCGGACGATCGTGACGATAGTTCTAATATCACGCTCTGTTGTTTCGTTGGTTTGATGCGCATATGCACCGTTGTCTGCTTTTCAATGCCTTCATCTTCGTAGAACAATCGAAGCGAGTTGGTTGCGAACTCGCGGGATCCGTCGTGTAGCACAAACTTGACCTTCTTACTCAACTGCGTCTTTACCATAGTGATGTACTTCCGGATGTAGTCTTCACTCTCGGACTTCACTCGTAAAAAGCCCTTCATACATCCACTGGCTTCGTCTACGATCAGTGCCAAATATCTGCTGCCACCGAGCGATTCGTTTTCCATGGGCACACAGATGTCTAGATGAAGCAGCTCGAACGTATCGTAGTTACGCTTGTCGCGGTTGATTGGGAATGGTTTTTAGACCATTTTACCTTGTTGGAACCCTCAACATGCATTTGCTCCACCCGACTTAAGAGGGACTCGCACATCCTTGATCATGTTGGTCGTGATCACCTTGCGTAGTACGTCGACTGAAGCGTGACCCATTCGCGAATGTAGGTCAGCACAACTGTTTCCACTTGTTGTCACATTTGTTTATTGCTGAGTCGTACGAAGCCAGTAAGATCCATCCACAAGATCCGCTGTCGCCATTACTTGCTGTGAGTTCTTGAGAGTCACATACATCTTGGACCCGTTAAACACGACTTGGAACTTGCCATGCGTGTTGATCTGTGGCACCGAAAGAAGGTTCTTGATAATACTTCGAGCATATAACGCTTTCTTGATCTTGATCTCGCGCTCTTCACAGTTGGACAGAACCACCTTTTCAATGATGGATCCCACACCCTCGATGGCCGCTTGATACCATCAGCCACCAGGATCTCGCCATCGTTTCCTTTGACCAAGCTTGTAAACTTGTTTTTGTTGTGGAAAATGTGGTGCGTTTCACGACGGCCCATTCCAGACATGTCCTTGCTCGTCAAAACTCCGCTTATTTTTAGACGAGCCTTCAGCCATCTTGATGCTGAAAAGTCGCCGATTGAGGAAGATGCGTTCTGCCTTCTGCGACCTACCGTACAGCGTCTTCAGACTTGTCCACGCAACACACGCTTCCTCGCATTTGTCAAGCACATGGTGGTAATCCGCATTCATGTGCAGCAGCATCATACCAAATGCGACGTCGCTCGCCTTGACGTAGTCATCCGGCGCTCGAGGGTCACTGAAAGTCGGAGTCGTGTCACGGTTCACGACGTACCAGACGGACTTCTTCAAAAACACACCGCGCATGTATCGACTCCAAGTCGCGTAGTTGTCTCCATTGAACTTATCAATGGAGGCGTTGGATGATGAGTGGGTGGTTTACGACATGGCGCTCGGACTCATACCTGTTGCATTGCAAAGAGCGGAACGAGGGGTGCGGAGAGGCTGAAGAGAGTAGAGCAGAAGACACTTGCTCACGAGTTGGAAGATTCGGAAGTGATTGATTATCGGGGCTTACTACTTACTACATGATTTACATTTGGTGTACATATAAATCATGTGAAGCGTCTCATCATCCGACGCGTTCAATCAAACATGGGTAATTACCGTAAGAACTACGTCGTAAAAGCTGAGCAGGCGGTTCGGATTGAACCGGTCAAGGTTACCAATACTGGTAGAAAACCGATGACCGTCAACACGTTCCCTCAATCCGAACGCGCTCAGATGCCTAGCGCCACCGTTAAGTCCTTGTGGCGCGGTCCGTGAATTCCCTTGGTCATAATGTCTGCCGACATCACCGTCGTCTCGCATTATTCAAGCTTCACTTCACCGCGCTTGACTTCATCGCGAAAATTGATGGTATTTGATATCACTGTGTTTGGCGCGGCCGTGATTGACCGGATTCTTGGTCATTTTGATGCAGGACTGATTTTCTTCTCGGATGATGAGATCGGGTCCGTCCTCGTTAGCAGCTGCCATGATCTCGCATCGTAAGCGGTGGATCCACTTGCCTTCTTGAATCGCCAGACTTAGCGCAATGTACTCCGCTTCACTTGTAGACAGTGACACACTTGGCTGCTTCTTGCTGACCCAACTCACTGGAGCACCCAATAGCATAAAAACGTAGCCAGACATTGACTTGCGATCAGTGAGGTGCGTCCAAAGAACCACGAAAGTCGATCCTTGCGCGTGGCTTGGAGCAAATTCCATGCATCTTAGTGCCTTATAGGTAGCGAAAGATGCGCTTGAGCGCAACCCAGTGTTCTTCTTGGGGATTCTCCATGAAGCGCGACACAAAGCTCACAGCATAGGCAATGTCCGGTCGTTTTGCAGTCGTCAGATGCATCAAAGCACCAACAGCTTCACGGAATGGAACATCGATCTTGCTCGCAGTGCTGCTTGACATCACCCGAGAACTGACATCCACAGGACTCGCCACAGCCTTGCACTCCTCCATTCCAAAGCGCTTGAGGATATCATCGACATAATGGCGCTGACACAGAGTCACACTGCCACCTTCACCGTCCAAAGCTCGATCCCAAGAACAAATGCACATTTGCCGCTGTCTGTCATCTCAAAACGTGTCTTCAGGTCGTTCTTGGTTCGTGTAATTAGCTCGAGCGAGCTTCCAGTCACCAAGACGTCTTCCACGTCGACCAGTACAAGCACACAATGGCCGTCCGAAGTCTTGATGTAGAGACATGGGTCGAAGCCTGACGCTTGAAATCCAATGGAACACACACTTGCCAAAAGTCTTGTTCCATACTCGCAAAGCTTGCTTCAGGCCGTAAATTGACTTCACTATTACCATGCAGTCGAACGTACTATCAAGGTTGACGCCTTCAGGAATCACAGAGAACACTTGTTCCTTCATGACGCCATACAGGAAAGCCGTCAACACATCAAGCTGGTCATGGGCCATCCAAATGGCTTGGAAATTGCGACCACCATTCGCAGAGTCACATACTTGACCACAGGCGAAAATGTCTCCGTGTAGTCGATGCCGTACTTCTGCTTGAAGCCCTTGGCCACAAGTCGTGCCTTGTACTTCTCTATTGAAGCGTCCACTTTTCGCTTGATCTTGAATACCCACTTCTTACCAATGGCGCGTGGTCCGTTAGGTAGCTTGGTTGCACGAACACACCGCGAAGTCGCATTGACTCGAGCTCCGCATGAATGTATTTAGGCTAGTGCACTTTGTCAGGGATTTCTCACTGCTGCCTCAAATGTTGAAGACTCCAATAAACCCGCTGCTGTTTCTACGGCATTCGCACTCGCACGCCAAAACACAGGCGGAGTTGATTCAACAGAATCCTTCGTTTCTGCGTCTTCTTCTAAGCATGACGAGTTGCTGTCCGGCGTGCTTGACTCTACTAGTCCAGGCCGTTGACTCAATGCACGCAGTCGTTGAGCAGCTGCATCTTCATCATCGAGGCGGCTCTTGCGCTTGCCTGTTTGCTTGTACTCTACCTGACGCGGCTCTTCATCATTGAGTAATTTGAAGTCCAGGTCATCGGCAACTTCATCAGTGATCGGTGGTGGAAGTCCAAAGGTGGATTCGTCGAAGTTGACATCACGACTGACGACCATCTTCCCCGCCTCGACGTCATAAACTTGATACGCCTTCGACACTTCTTCGTAGCCCACGAGCATGCCAGCGCCAGCCTTTGGATCCCACTTGAGTCGATTCTCTTTAGGCGTCAGTATGTACGTCTGACACCCGAATGCTCGCATGTGCTCGACGCTTGGTTTCGAGTTGTAGACAATCTCAAACGGGGTCTTGTGTACATCTTTAGGTGACGGCAGTCGATTCTTGACGTAGATGACCGTCATCGCTGCTTCAGCCCACGAACACTTGTCCAGTTTGGCATGATGAAGCATGCTGACGATCGTGACGATAGTTCTAATAGCACGCTCTGTTGTTCCGTTGGTTTGATGCGCATATGCACCGTTGTCTGCTTTTCAATGCCTTCATCTTCGTAGAACAATCGAAGCGAGTTGGTTGCGAACTCGCGGGATCCGTCGTGTAGCACAAACTTGACCTTCTTACTCAACTGCGTCTTTACCATAGTGATGTACTTCCGGATGTAGTCTTCACTCTCGGACTTCACTCGTAAAAAGCCCTTCATACATCCACTGGCTTCGTCTACGATCAGTGCCAAATATCTGCTGCCACCGAGCGATTCGTTTTCCATGGGCACACAGATGTCTAGATGAAGCAGCTCGAACGTATCGTAGTTACGCTTGTCGCGGTTGATTGGAAATGGTTTATGGACCATTTTACCTTGTTGGAACCCTCAACATGCAGTTGCTCCACCCGACTTAAGAGGGACTCGCACATCCTTGATCATGTTGGTCGTGATCACCTTGCGTAGTACGTCGACTGGAGCGTGACCCATTCGCGAATGTAGGTCAGCACAACTGGTTCCACTTGTTGTCACATTCGCTGATCGTTGAGTCGTCCGAAGCCAGTAAGATCCATCCACAAGATCCGCTGTCGCCATTACTTGCTGTGAGTTCTTGAGAGTCACATACATCTTGGACCCGTTAAACACGACTTGGAACTTGCCACGCGTGTTGATCTGTGGCACCGAAAGAAGGTTCTTGCTAATACTTCGAGCATATAACGCTTTCTTGATCTTGATCTCGCGCTCTTCACAGTTGGACAGAACCACCTTTTCAATGATGGATCCCACACCCTCGATGGCCGCTTGATACCATCAGCCACCAGGATCTCGCCATCGTTTCCTTTGACCAAGCTTGTAAACTTGTTTTTGTCGTGGCAAATGTGGTGCGTTTCACGACGGCCCATTCCAGACATATCCTTGCTCGTCAAAACTCCACTTATTTTTAGACGAGCCTTCATCCATCTTGATGCTGAAAAGTCGCCGATTAAGGAAGATGCGTTCTGCCTTCTGCGACCTACCGTACAGCGTCTTCAGACTTGTCCATGCAACACACGCTTCCTCGCATTTGTCAAGCACATGGTGGTAATCCGCATTCATGTGCAGCAGCATCATACCAAATGCGACGTCGCTCGCCTTGACGTAGTCATCGGGCGCTCGAGGGTCGTGCTGTATCGTAGATCGGAGCGAGGAAAGCGAAGCGAACGGAGCGGAGAGACCGAAGAGAGTAGAGCAGAAAACACTTGCCCAATAGTTGGAAGATTCGAAAGTGATTGATTATCGGGGCTTACTACTTACTACATGATTTATATGTGGTGTACATGTAAATCACGTGAAGCGTCTCATCATCCTACGCGTCTAATCAACTATGGTAATTACCGTAAGAACTACGTCGTAAATACTAAGCTGAACAGGCGGTTCGGATTGGATCGGTCACGGTTACCAATACTGGTAGGAAACCGATGACCGTCAACACGCCCCCTCAATCCGAATGCTCACGAATCCCGAGAGCCGTCGTCATCTCCTTGTGGCGTGGTCCATGAAGTCCCTTCGTCATGATGTCCGCTAACATCACCGCAGTTTCACAGTACTTGAGCTTCACTTCACCGCGCTTGACCTTATCACGGATGTGATGGTACTTGATAT
Source organism: Peronospora matthiolae (assembly GCA_921007115.2). Classification (NCBI taxonomy): domain Eukaryota; phylum Oomycota; class Peronosporomycetes; order Peronosporales; family Peronosporaceae; genus Peronospora; species Peronospora matthiolae. Next base: position 5,587 of record CAKLBY020000344.1, on the reverse strand, counting down.
CAATGTGCTTGGCACGGCCGTGGTTGACCGGGTTCTTCGTCATCTTGATACATGACTGATTGTCTTCATGAATCATGAGTTCCGGTCCTTCTTCATTGGCAACTCACTGGCGCACCGAGTAGCATGAACGTGTACCCCGATGTTGACTTGCGGTCGGTAAGATCACCAGCCCAATCCGCATCCGAACATCCACGGAAGTCGATCCTTGCACTTGGCTTGGAGCAAATTATGCGTCTTGGTGTCTTGTAGGTAGCGAAAGATACGCTTAACTGCAACCCAGTATTCTTCTTGGGGATTTTCCATGAACCGCGACACATAGCCCACAGAAAACGCAATGTACGGACGCGTTGCAGTGGTCAGGTGCATCAACGCACCAACAGCTTCGCGAAAAGGAGCATCGACCTTGGTAGTTGCATCACTTGAAACAAGTCGAGAGCTCATGTCGACTGGACTTGCGACTGCCTTGCAATCATCCATGCCAAAGCGCTTGAGGATATTATCGACATACCGACGCTGACATAGTGTCACACTGCCATCTTCACCGTCCAAAAGCTCGATCCCAAGAACAAACGCACACTTGCCGCTGTCCGTCATCTCGAACCGCGTCTTCAGGTCGTTCTTGGTTTGTGCAATCAGCTCGAGCGAGCTTCCAGTCACCAAGACGTCGTCCACGTAGACCAGTATAAACACGCAATGGCCGTCCGAAGTCTTGATGTAGAGACATGGGTCGAAGTCCGATACTTGAAATCCGATGGAGCACACATACTCGTCGAACGTCTCGTTCCACACTCGCGACGCTTGCTAGAGGCCGTAAATTGACTTCACCAATTCCAGGCAGTCGAACGTACTGTCAAGTTCGACGCCTTCAGGAATCACGCAGAACACTTGTTCCTTCATGACGCCATACAGGAAAGCTGTCACCACATCAAGCTGGTCGATAGGCCATCCAAAATGCTTGGAAATTGCGATCACCATTCGCAGCGTCGCATACTTCACCACAGGCGAAAACGTCTCCGTGTAGTCGATGCCATACTTTTGGCGGAAACCCTTGGCCAAAAGTCGTGCCTTGTACTTCTCTATAGATCCATCCGCCTTGCGCTTGATCTTGAACACCCATTTTGTGCCAATGGCGCGTTGTCCGTTGGGCAGCTTGGCTGCACGAAACACACCGCGAAGTCGCATTGACTCGAGCTCTGCATGAATTGCTTTTCTCCAGTGCACTTGGTCAGGGCCGCTTACTGCTGCTTCAAATGTTGAGGGCTCTGATAAGTTTACTGCTGCTTCAACGGCATTTGCACTCGCACGCCAAAACACAGGCGGTGTTGAATCACCAGAATCCTTCGTTTCTTCGTCTTCTTCTTGGCGTGACGAGTTGTTTTCCGGCGCGCTTGACTCTTCTAGTCCTGGTCGTTGACGCACTGCACGCGGTCGTGGAGCTGCTGTATCTTCATCATTGAGTCGGTTCTTGCGCTTGCCTGTTTGCTTGTACTCCATTTGACGCAGCTCTTCGTCATCAAGATCCAGCAATTCGAAGTCCAGGTCATCGACATCTTCATCAGTGATCGGCAGTTGAAGTCCAAAGGTGGACTCGTCGAAGTTGACATCGCGGCTGATAACCACCTGCCCCGCCTCGATGTCATAAACACGATATGCCTTCGAAACTTCTTTGTAGCCCACGAATATGCCAGCGCGAGCCTTTGGATCCCACTTGAGTCGATTCTCTTTAGGCGTCAGTATGTATGTCTGACACCCGAATGTTCGCATGTGCTTGACGCTTGGTTTCAAGTTGTAGACGATCTCAAACGGGGTCTTGTGCACGACTTTAGGTGACGGCAGTCGATTCTTGACGTAGATGGCCGTCATCGCTGCTTCGGCCCAGAAACACTTGTCCAGTTTGGCATGATGAAGCATGCTGCGGCCGATCGTGACAATAGTCCTAATGGCACGCTCTGCTGTTCCATTTGTTTGATGCGCATATGCACCGTTGTCTGCTTTTCAATGCCTTCGTCTTCGTAGAACAGTTGAAGCGAGTTGGTTGCAAACTCGCGAGCTCCGTCGTGTCGCACGAACTTGACCTTCTTACTCAACTGCGTCTTTACCATAGTGATATATTTCCGGATGTAGTCTTCACTCTCGGACTTCACTCGTAGACAAAAGCCCTTCATGCATCCACTGGCTTCGTCGATGATCAGCAGCAAATATTTGCTGCCACCGAGCGAATCCTTTTCCATGGGCCCGCAGATGTCCAGATGAAGTAGCTCAAACGTATCGTAGCTGCGCTTGTCTCGGTTGCTTGGAAATGGTTTTTGGACCATTTTCCCTTGTTGACATCCTCGACATGTAGTTGCTCCACCCGACTTGAGAGGGACTCGCACATCCTTGATCATTTTGGTCGCGATCATCTTGCGAAGAACATCGACTGGAGCATGGCCCATTCTCGCATGTAGATCGGCACAACCGGTTCCACTTGTTGTCACATTCGCTGATCGTTGAGTCGTCCGAAGCCAGTAAGATCCATCCACAAGATCCGCTGTCGCCATTACTTGCTGTGAGTTCTTGAGAGTCACATACATCTTGGACCCGTTAAACACGACTTGGAACTTGCCACGCGTGTTGATCTGTGGCACCGAAAGAAGGTTCTTGCTAATACTTCGAGCATATAACGCTTTCTTGATCTTGATCTCGCGCTCTTCACAGTTGGACAGAACCACCTTTTCAATGATGGATCCCACACCCTCGATGGCCGCTTGATACCATCATCCACCAGGATCTCGCCATCGTTTCCTTTGACCAAGCTTGTAAACTTATTTTTGTCGTGGCAAATGTGGTGCGTTTCACGACGGCCCATTCCAGACATGTCCTTGCTCGTCAAAACTCCACTTATTTTTAGACGAGCCTTCATCCATCTTGATGCTGAAAAGTCGCCGATTAAGGAAGATGCGTTCTGCCTTCTGCGACCTACCGTACAGCGTCTTCAGACTTGTCCATGCAACACACGCTTCCTCGCATTTGTCAAGCACATGGTGGTAATCCGCATTCATGTGCAGCAGCATCATACCAAATGCGACGTCGCTCGCCTTGACGTAGTCATCGGGCGCTCGAGGGTCGTGTTGTATCGTAGATCGGAGCGAGGAAAGCGAAGCGAACGGAGCGGAGAGACCGAAGAGAGTAGAGCAGAAAACACTTGCCCAATAGTTGGAAGATTCGAAAGTGATTGATTATCGGGGCTTACTACTTGCTACATGATTTATATGTGGTGTACATGTAAATCACGTGAAGCGTCTCATCATCCTACGCGTCTAATCAACTATGGTAATTACCGTAAGAACTACGTCGTAAATACTAAGCTGAACAGGCGGTTCGGATTGGATCGGTCACGGTTACCAATACTGGTAGGAAACCGATGACCGATAACAATGAGTTCCGGTCCTTCTTCATTGGCAGCCATCACGATCTCACAAAGCAGATGATGAATCCACTTGCCCTCTTGAATCGCCAAGCTGAGTGCGATGTATTCAGCTTCAGTCGTGGACAACGAAACACTTGGCTGCTTCTTGCTGCCCCAACTCACTGGCGCACCGAGTAGCATGAACGTGTACCCCGATGTTGACTTGCGGTCGGTAAGATCACCAGCCCAATCCGCATCCGAACATCCACGGAAGTCGATCCTTGCACTTGGCTTGGAGCAAATTATGCGTCTTGGTGTCTTGTAGGTAGCGAAAGATACGCTTAACTGCAACCCAGTATTCTTCTTGGGGATTTTCCATGAACCGCGACACATAGCCCACAGAAAACGCAATGTACGGACGCGTTGCAGTGGTCAGGTGCATCAACGCACCAACAGCTTCGCGAAAAGGAGCATCGACCTTGGTAGTTGCATCACTTGAAACAAGTCGAGAGCTCATGTCGACTGGACTTGCGACTGCCTTGCAATCATCCATGCCAAAGCGCTTGAGGATATTATCGACATACCGACGCTGATATAGTGTCACACTGCCATCTTCACCGTCCAAAAGCTCGATACCAAGAACAAACGCACACTTGCCGCTGTCCTTCATCTCGAACCGCGTCTTCAGGTCGTTCTTGGTTTGTGCAATCAGCTCGAGCGAGCTTCCAGTCACCAAGACGTCGTCCACGTAGACCAGTATAAACACGCAATGGCCGTCCGAAGTCTTGATGTAGAGACATGGGTCGAAAGTCCGATACTTGAAATCCGATGGAGCACACATACTCGTCGAACGTCTCGTTCCACACTCGCGACGCTTGCTTGAGGCCGTAAATTGACTTCACCAATTCCAGGCAGTCGAACGTACTGTAAAGTTCGACGCCTTCAGGAATCACGCAGAACACTTGTTCCTTCATGACGCCATACAGGAAAGCCGTCAACACATCAAGCTGGTCATGGGCCATCCAAATGGCTTGGAAATTGCGATCACCATTCGCAGCGTCACATACTTCACCACAGGCGAAAACGTCTCCGTGTAGTCGATGCCATACTTTTGGCGGAAACCCTTGGCCACAAGTCGTGCCTTGTACTTCTCGATTGACCCATCCGCCTTGCGCTTGATCTTGAACACCCATTTTGTGCCAATGGCGCGTTGTCCGTTGGGCAGCTTGGCTGCACGAAACACACCGCGAAGTCGCATTGACTCGAGCTCTGCATGAATTGCTTTTCTCCAGTGCACTTGGTCAGGGCTTCTCACTGCTGCCTAAAATGTTTACGACTCCAATAAACCCGCTGCTGCTTCAACGGCATTTGCACTCGCACGCCAAAACACAGGCGGTGTTGAATCACCAGAATCCTTCGTTTCTTCGTCTTCTTCTTGGCGTGACGAGTTGTTTTCCGGCGCGCTTGACTCTTCTAGTCCTGGTCGTTGACGCACTGCACGCGGTCGTGGAGCTGCTGTATCTTCATCATTGAGTCGGTTCTTGCGCTTGCCTGTTTGCTGATACTCCATTTGACGCAGCTCTTCGTCATCAAGATCCAGCAATTCGAAGTCCAGGTCATCGACATCTTCATCAGTGATCGGCAGTTGAAGTCCAAAGGTGGACTCGTCGAAGTTGACATCCCGACTGACAACAACCTGCCCCGCCTCGATGTCAAATACACGATATGCCTTGGACACTTCTTCGTAGCCCATGAAATGCCAACACGAGCCTTGGGATCCCACTTGAGTCGCTTCTCTTTAGGCGTCAGTATGTATGTCTGACACCCGAATGTTCGCATGTGCTTGACACTTGTTTTGGAGTTGTACACGATCTCAAACGGGGTCTTGTGCACAATTTTTGGTGACGGTAGGCGATTCTTGACGTAGATGGCCGTCATCGCTGCTTCGGCCCAGAAACACTTGTCCAGTTTGGCATGATGAAGCATGCTGCGGCCGATCGTGACGATAGTTCTAATAGCACGCTCTGTTGTTCCGTTGGTTTGATGCGCATATGCACCGTTGTCTGCTTTTCAATGCCTTCGTCTTCGTAGAACAGTTGAAGCGAGTTGGTTGCAAACTCGCGAGCTCCGTCGTGTCGCACGAACTTGACCTTCTTACAGAATTGCGTCTGTACCATGGTGATATATTTCCGGATGTAG
>CAKLBY020000343.1:0-52690 GCA_921007115.2 Peronospora matthiolae | reverse complement strand
CCCCATTGTCGCTTTGAAGGTACTTCACGCGCTTTCCGGTTTGCGTTTCGGCCATCGCAGCGTATTCCATGAACTTCGCCGCAACTTCAGATTTGCTCTTGAGCAGATAGACGACACAGTATCTTGACTTGTCATCAATGAATGTCACGAAGTACCGTTTTCCACTGAAAGTTGCCATCGACATCGGTCCGCATACGTCGCTGTGAATCACTTCGAGGAGTTTGGAGGTGCGAGCTGTAGTGTTTGATTGGAAGCGCACTCGAGTCTGTTTTCCCAGAGCACAACCTTCACACACGTCCCACTTCTTCACCGAAGATATGTCGATGCCAATTCCACGTTCTTCGTCACGATGCAATTGAGTCCATCGTGACCTATGTGGCCAAGCCGAAGGTGCCAGAGGTACGACTTGGTGCCCCCTTGACATCCCGACGACTTGGCTGCATTTGCTTTGTTCCGGCGCCACTGGAGTCATTTGCAGCTTGAACAGTCCTTTACCTTCACGGGCACCAATTTTCCACTTGGTCCCTTTCGCTTCTCCATAGCACCCATCCTTCGTGAACGTCACTGGGCCGACATCCTTGGTGAAGCGGCCGACCGAGAACAGGTTTCTGGATAACTTTGGGATGTGCCACACGTTTGTGAGCACACCTTTCTTCATCCCTTGGGGTGTCTTCATCGACATGACAATGTCCCCACTGCCGATTGCTTGGACGATTCCGTCATCCGCGAGATGGACATCCACAGCGTCAAACCCCTTGTAGTTCCGCATGAACTTCTTGGAGCACGTCATGTGCTGCGTCGCCCCGGAGTCGACCAGCCAGATGTCGCTCGATTTCGCAGATGTCGTTTCACCGATCGAAAAGAGGTAGTCGCCCGAGTCTTCTTCTTGAGCGACGTTTGCACGTTGTGATCGATAGCGGTCGCCGCTGTCTTGAGCACGCTGTGGCCGGTGTCTCTCTCGTGTTTTCTTGGATGCGCGAGGGGCACTCCGCCATCCAGTGACCAATCTTTCCGCAATTGTGGCACGGCCAGGACTTCTTCACTGGTCGCCCTTTGCGCTGATTGTCCCTTGTGATGAACGCTTGACCTTGCGAAGCTTCATCACCTTTACTTCCTTGCTCCTTCCGCTTCATTTCTTCATGAAGCAGTCGAGACGTCACGAGGCTCCCAGCTAAGAGTGTCTGAGCGCGACTCCAAAGCTGTGATCAAGAATTGATACGAGTCACTCAGGCTGCCGAGGAGTGTGATCACCAGATCGTCCTCGCAGACTGGAGCCCCCACCGCTTCTAGCTGTTCCGCCAGCGTCTTGAGCTTGTTGATGTGTTCGAGCACATCGTCGCCTTCTTCCATCATTGTCGTGAAGAAGCGACGGCGCAAGAACAGCTTGTTGGCAAGACTCTTCTTCTCGAAGTGGTCTTCCAACCTTGACCATGCGTCGCATGCACCACTTGCCGACCGGACCAACGGTAGCTGGGAATCTTCCATGGCTAGACAGATCACTGCCATCGCCTTTCTTGACTTCCTCTTGTACGTCGCTTGGTCCAACTGAGTCTCGCACTGTTCCGCCTTGATCTCACCGCTGACGACCTCCCATAGGTCCCGTTCCTCCAGCACCATCTGCATCTTGAACTTCCAGGCGTGGAAGTTAGTTCCATCGAACTTGGAGATGCGGAGGGAGGAGGCGTCCATGGCAGCTAAGCTTGAATTGTTGGCGGTTTCAGAGTCTGACGAACTTGGGCTCATAACCTGATGAACTTTAGACTTCTTGGTCCGAGTGCAAAACGCAAAGTGAATATATATTTATAATAGGTACTTAGTTCGCAACTTTGAATACTACCTCTAAGCCTATTATTCGCAGTGACGTCATCCAGTGACGTCACCCACTGACGTCACCCACTGACGTCATGCAATGACGTCATCCAGTGACGTCATTTCCTGACTTCGCCCTTACTGGTACATACCGGTACCCACCGGTATAGCGAAGCTTGGTCTTCCACTTGCTTCAACACTTGACGCAGCTTGACGAGGTGTCTTCTTCACAGCCGCTGTCTTTTCAACAGGGGAAACGCCGACTACATTCAAGTCGGCGATGGAATCAAGCGACTCCGGCAAGTGGAAAGAAGCGTGTGACTCGGAGTTCGATTCGCTTCAAAAAAAAGACACGTGGGAAATCGTGCCTCTTCCGAAAGGTCGCAAGGCCATCGGGTGCCGATGGGTTTTTCGTGTAAAGGAGAATCAAGATGGCGAAGTTGAACGTTTCAAGGCAAGACTTGTGGCCAAAGGATTCTCACAGAAATTCGGAGCTGACTATGAAGAAACTTTCGCACCGGTGGCCAAGTTCACATCGATTCGTGTGGTGCTCAGTATGGCCGCTAAGTACGGCCTAATGCTACATCAGATGGACGTCAAGACAGCGTTTCTTAACGGCTCCCTCAACGAAGACATCTACATGGACCAGCCGGACGGATACCTGGATGCAACACAGCCGGACTATGTGCAAGCTAAAGAGATCACTCTACGGCTTGAAGCAATCGCTTCGCATGTGGAACCAAACAATCGATGGGTTCATGATCAAGATGGGATTCAAGAAGTGCGAATCGGACCACTGCATCTACATCAAGCGAGACGACCAAGACATGATTCTCGTGGTGCTCTACGTCGATGATCTCATCCTGGCCAGCAGCAACAACGAACTCCTCAAGTCAACCAAGATGGCGCTGAGCAAACGCTTCGAAATGACGGATCTCGGTGAGCTCGATTACTTTCTCGGCATGGAGATCAAGAACGACCGTAAGACGGGAATGGTGACTGTACAACAAACCAAGTTTCTCAAGTCCGTGTTAACCAAGTTCGGAATGGATAACAGCAAGCCAGTGAAGACGCCTCAAGATCCCGGCCTGAAGCTAACCAAGAACATGTGTGAACAAGAATGCAAGCACGAAGACACCATGTGCAACGTGCCATATCGAAGTGCTGTCGGAGGCATCATGTATCTCATGGTCGCCACACGTCCGGATCTAGCTGCTGCAGTGGGATCATTATCCCAGTTCTCGTCCGACCCATGCCCGACTCACTGGCAAGCTTTGAAGCGTGTGCTGAGATACCTGCAAGCAACGCCCAATCATGGTCTTGAGTTTACACGTGAAGAAGGAAGCCGTATCTGCGGGTACACCGACGCAGACTGGGCCGGCGACATTGAGTCAAGACGAAAGTACAAGCGGCTATGTGTTCATGATGAGCGGAGGATGCATCAGCTGGAAAAGCCAGAAACAACGGACGGTCGCGCTATCTTCAACAGAAGCAGAATACATGGCGCTTTCCGAAGCAACCAAAGAAGCAGTATGGCTCAAGGTGCTTTTGGGGGAACTTGGTGAGATGACAAGCGACGAAGCGATCAAGATGTATGAAGACAACCAAGGATCAATCGCTCTCGCCAAGAACCCGGAGTTCCATAAGAGAACAAAACACATCGACATACGCTACCATTTTGTGCGTGAGAAGGTGGAATCAGGTGAAGTCGTTTTGGAGTATCACCCGACTCAAGATATGCTGGCAGACATGATGACCAAGCCGATCGCCGCTGTACAATTTGAAAACATTCGCGATCGACTTGGGATCCAAGATGCCGCAGCTAACGAGTCGAGAGGGAGTGTTGAAAAGACAGCGGCTGTGAAGAAGACACCTCGTCAAGCTGCGTCAAGTGTTGAAGCAAGTGGAAGACCAAGCTTCGCTATACCGGTGGGTACCGGTATGTACCAGTAAGGGCGAAGTCAGGAAATGACGTCACTGGATGACGTCATTGCATGACGTCAGTGGGTGACGTCAGTGGGTGACGTCACTGGATGACGTCACTGCGAATAATAGGCTTAGAGGTAGTATTCAAAGTTGCGAACTAAGTACCTATTATAAATATATATTCACTTTTCGTTTTGCACTCGGACCAAGAAGTCTAAAGTTCATCAAACCTTAAAGTGTTTGGATGCCACGCGTATGTTCAAGTGCCTCAAGACAAACGCGCGAAGTTCGACTCCAAGTCATCACTCTGTCGTTTCCTGGGATACGCCGAACACCAGAAGTCATATCGATTTGAGGAAGTGTCAACAGGAGCGATCAAGATCAGTCGCGATGCCACATTCATGGAAGACAAGTTTGATGAAGGTCCGCGCAACTACAACGATGAGTCAAGTGTCGTTGAGTTTGATGATCATGATGAGGACGAAGAAAAAGAAGAAGGTAAAACTGACGACGACATGGACTCGAGCGACGATGACAACGAAGACACCAGGTCTTCGAAGAGCAACATCAAGAGACACACGCGCACTCAATCACTTGAGAAAGCTACCGTCATTCCAAGTCCCAAGCGAAGAACATACAGAGGTCCGTCGCTTGAGCATGTGTCAGCGGCTGCAATGGATTTTGAAGCAGCCTACATCGTTGATTCAGTGGGGAAACGCCGACTACATTCAAGTCGGCGATGGAATCAAGCGACTCCGGCAAGTGGAAAGAAGCGTGTGACTCGGAGTTCGACTCGCTTCAGAGAAACGACACGTGGGAAATCGTGCCTCTTCCGAAAGGTCGCAAGGCCATCGGGTGCCGATGGGTTTTTCGTGTAAAGGAGAATCAAGATGGCGAAGTTGAACGTTTCAAGGCAAGACTTGTGGCCAAAGGATTCTCACAGAAATTCGGAGTTGACTATGAAGAAACTTTCGCACCGGTGGCCAAGTTCACATCGATTCGTGTGGTGCTCAGTATGGCGGCCAAGTACGGCCTAATGCTACATCAGATGGACGTCAAGACAGCGTTTCTTAACGGCTCCCTCAACGAAGACATCTACATGGACCAGCCGGACGGATACCTGGATGCAACACAGCCGGACTATGTGTGCAAGCTAAAGAGATCACTCTACGGCTTGAAGCAATCGCCTCGCATGTGGAACCAAACAATCGATGGGTTCATGATCAAGATGGGATTCAAGAAGTGCGAATCGGACCACTGCATCTACATCAAGCGAGACGACCAAGACATGATTCTCGTGGTGCTCTACGTCGATGATCTCATCCTGGCCAGCAGCAACAACGAACTCCTCAAGTCAACCAAGATGGCGCTGAGCAAACGCTTCGAAATGACGGATCTCGGTGAGCTCGATTACTTTCTCGGCATGGAGATCAAGAACGACCGTAAGACGGGAATGGTGACTGTACAACAAACCAAGTTTCTCAAGTCCGTGTTAACCAAGTTCGGAATGGATAACAGCAAGCCAGTGAAGACGCCTCAAGATCCCGGCCTGAAGCTAACCAAGAACATGTGTGAACAAGAATGCAAGCACGAAGACACCATGTGCAACGTGCCATATCGAAGTGCTGTCGGAGGCATCATGTATCTCATGGTCGCCACACGTCCGGATCTAGCTGCTGCAGTGGGATCATTATCCCAGTTCTCGTCCGACCCATGCCCGACTCACTGGCAAGCTTTGAAGCGTGTGCTGAGATACCTGCAAGCAACGCCCAATCATGGTCTTGAGTTTACACGTGAAGAAGGAAGCCGTATCTGCGGGTACACCGACGCAGACTGGGCCGGCGACATTGAGTCAAGACGAAGTACAAGCGGATATGTGTTCATGATGAGCGGAGGATGCATCAGCTGGAAAAGCCAGAAACAACGGACGGTCGCGCTATCTTCAACAGAAGCAGAATACATGGCGCTTTCCGAAGCAACCAAAGAAGCAGTATGGCTCAAGGTGCTTTTGGGGGAACTTGGTGAGATGACAAGCGACGAAGCGATCAAGATGTATGAAGACAACCAAGGATCAATCGCTCTCGCCAAGAACCCGGAGTTCCATAAGAGAACAAAACACATCGACATACGCTACCATTTTGTGCGTGAGAAGGTGGAATCAGGTGAAGTCGTTTTGGAGTATTGCCCGACTCAAGATATGCTGGCAGACATGATGACCAAGCCGATCGCCGCTGTACAATTTGAAAACATTCGCGATCGACTTGGGATCCAAGGTGCCGCAGCTAACGAGTCGAGAGGGAGTGTTGAAAAGACAGCGGCTGTGAAGAAGACACCTCGTCAAGCTGCGTCAAGTGTTGAAGCAAGTGGAAGACCAAGCTTCGCTATACCGGTGGGTACCGGTATGTACCAGTAAGGGCGAAGTCAGGAAATGACGTCACTGGATGACGTCATTGCATGACGTCAGTGGGTGACGTCAGTGGGTGACGTCACTGGATGACGTCACTGCGAATAATAGGCTTAGAGGTAGTATTCAAAGTTGCGAACTAAGTACCTATTATAAATATATATTCACTTTGCGTTTTGCACTCGGACCAAGAAGTCTAAAGTTCATCAAACCTTAAAGTGTTTGGATGCCACGCGTATGTTCAAGTGCCTCAAGACAAACGCGCGAAGTTCGACTCCAAGTCATCACTCTGTCGTTTCCTGGGATACGCCGAACACCAGAAGTCATATCGATTTGAGGAAGTGTCAACAGGAGCGATCAAGATCAGTCGCGATGCCACATTCATGGAAGACAAGTTTGATGAAGGTCCGCGCAACTACAACGATGAGTCAAGTGTCGTTGAGTTTGATGATCATGATGAGGACGAAGAAAAAGAAGAAGGTAAAACTGACGACGACATGGACTCGAGCGACGATGACAACGAAGACACCAGGTCTTCGAAGAGCAACATCAAGAGACACACGCGCACTCAATCACTTGAGAAAGCTACCGTCATTCCAAGTCCCAAGCGAAGAACATACAGAGGTCCGTCGCTTGAGCATGTGTCAGCGGCTGCAATGGATTTTGAAGCAGCCTACATCGTTGATTCAGTGGGGGAAACGCCGACTACATTCAAGTCGGCGATGGAATCAAGCGACTCCGGCAAGTGGAAAGAAGCGTGTGACTCGGAGTTCGACTCGCTTCAGAGAAACGACACGTGGGAAATCGTGCCTCTTCCGAAAGGTCGCAAGGCCATCGGGTGCCGATGGGTTTTTCGTGTAAAGGAGAATCAAGATGGCGAAGTTGAACGTTTCAAGGCAAGACTTGTGGCCAAAGGATTCTCACAGAAATTCGGAGTTGACTATGAAGAAACTTTCGCACCGGTGGCCAAGTTCACATCGATTCGTGTGGTGCTCAGTATGGCGGCCAAGTACGGCCTAATGCTACATCAGATGGACGTCAAGACAGCGTTTCTTAACGGCTCCCTCAACGAAGACATCTACATGGACCAGCCGGACGGATACCTGGATGCAACACAGCCGGACTATGTGTGCAAGCTAAAGAGATCACTCTACGGCTTGAAGCAATCGCCTCGCATGTGGAACCAAACAATCGATGGGTTCATGATCAAGATGGGATTCAAGAAGTGCGAATCGGACCACTGCATCTACATCAAGCGAGACGACCAAGACATGATTCTCGTGGTGCTCTACGTCGATGATCTCATCCTGGCCAGCAGCAACAACGAACTCCTCAAGTCAACCAAGATGGCGCTGAGCAAACGCTTCGAAATGACGGATCTCGGTGAGCTCGATTACTTTCTCGGCATGGAGATCAAGAACGACCGTAAGACGGGAATGGTGACTGTACAACAAACCAAGTTTCTCAAGTCCGTGTTAACCAAGTTCGGAATGGATAACAGCAAGCCAGTGAAGACGCCTCAAGATCCCGGCCTGAAGCTAACCAAGAACATGTGTGAACAAGAATGCAAGCACGAAGACACCATGTGCAACGTGCCATATCGAAGTGCTGTCGGAGGCATCATGTATCTCATGGTCGCCACACGTCCGGATCTAGCTGCTGCAGTGGGATCATTATCCCAGTTCTCGTCCGACCCATGCCCGACTCACTGGCAAGCTTTGAAGCGTGTGCTGAGATACCTGCAAGCAACGCCCAATCATGGTCTTGAGTTTACACGTGAAGAAGGAAGCCGTATCTGCGGGTACACCGACGCAGACTGGGCCGGCGACATTGAGTCAAGACGAAGTACAAGCGGATATGTGTTCATGATGAGCGGAGGATGCATCAGCTGGAAAAGCCAGAAACAACGGACGGTCGCGCTATCTTCAACAGAAGCAGAATACATGGCGCTTTCCGAAGCAACCAAAGAAGCAGTATGGCTCAAGGTGCTTTTGGGGGAACTTGGTGAGATGACAAGCGACGAAGCGATCAAGATGTATGAAGACAACCAAGGATCAATCGCTCTCGCCAAGAACCCGGAGTTCCATAAGAGAACAAAACACATCGACATACGCTACCATTTTGTGCGTGAGAAGGTGGAATCAGGTGAAGTCGTTTTGGAGTATTGCCCGACTCAAGATATGCTGGCAGACATGATGACCAAGCCGATCGCCGCTGTACAATTTGAAAACATTCGCGATCGACTTGGGATCCAAGGTGCCGCAGCTAACGAGTCGAGAGGGAGTGTTGAAAAGACAGCGGCTGTGAAGAAGACACCTCGTCAAGCTGCGTCAAGTGTTGAAGCAAGTGGAAGACCAAGCTTCGCTATACCGGTGGGTACCGGTATGTACCAGTAAGGGCGAAGTCAGGAAATGACGTCACTGGATGACGTCATTGCATGACGTCAGTGGGTGACGTCAGTGGGTGACGTCACTGGATGACGTCACTGCGAATAATAGGCTTAGAGGTAGTATTCAAAGTTGCGAACTAAGTACCTATTATAAATATATATTCACTTTGCGTTTTGCACTCGGACCAAGAAGTCTAAAGTTCATCAGAAGATGTCCTGTGAAACGTTTTGGCATAAGCGACTGCAAAGCCGCTACCAGCCCAAAAGACATCAGTTTTCGACTCATACCAAGCACTGTAGCAACTAAAATCGATGCCCCGTTTCGTGAGGCTGTAGGCGCTTTGATGCACTTGATGACCGCGACACTACCGGACATTGCCTTTGCTGTGAGTTACGTTTCGTGCTTCGTGGAGAACCCCAAAGTCGAGCATTGGATGGCGGTCAAGCGCATTTTGCGATACTTACAAGGGACTAAGTCGCACGGTATCTGTTTCAAGCCTGATGACAAGATAGACTTCTGTGGCTACTCGGATGCAGACTGGGCCGGCGACCATGCAGACCGCAAGTCGACTTCAGGATACGCGTTTATCCTGATGGGTGCTCCGGTGAGCTGGAAAAGCATAAAGCAGTCAATTGTGTCGCTGTCAACAAGTGAAGCTGAGTACATTGCACTAAGTCTGGCGATTCAAGAAGGCAAGTGGGTGCATCGATTGCTGTGCGAGATTTTGGATGCCGCAGAGGACAAGTCTGGACCCGAGCTCAAGATCATGGAAGACAACCAGTCGTGCATCAAGATGACGAACAATCCTGTGAACCATGGTCGGGCCAAGCACATCGACATCAAGTACCATCACATTCGTGATGAAGTCAAGCGTGGTGATGTCACTTTAAATTACTGTGAGACTACGATTATGTTGGCGGACATCATGACCAAGGGACTGCCAGGACCGCGTCACAAGGACTTGACGGCAGCGCTCGGCATACACGCGTGTTTGCATTGAGGGGGCGTATTGCGGGTTAACGGTTGAGGTGCTGTTATCAGCTACCATGGAAACCGTAAACCTGTCCAAGTCGATCCCGCGTCATTGCGGTGAGTTTTTACCAATAATTAGACGCATGGGATGATCGGATGACCTACATGATTTATGATTCATGATTCATATGTGGACAACATATAAATCAGTGCAGAGACAATTCAGGTAGCTTTGAACCCACAAATAAACTCACTTCCAAATATTCCTTCTCCTACACAAGTCGTCTTCACTTTGCAGTGTAGACTTCTTTTAAGTCCTTTAAGCTTCGTTCTCTCGCCCAGTGCTCGTTACATCTTAATAGGGTGCCTACAAGCCATTACAACGCACAATAAAGACATCTATTCATTGATTCTTTTCGCGCGTCTTACTTTGCGTACTCCATTTAAGCAACCTGTTTGAATATCTATACTCACACCATACACTAGGGTGTAAGGTACTGTTGACGGTCATCGGTTTTCACCCATTCAACAGGTACAAAGCCAGACGCCACCAGATTTCAAATTCCGACTGACATACAATAGACAAGTATAAAAGACTTCACTTTGCGATGTGGGCTTGCTATTCGCGCGGCACACTTTCCATTTAGTCGGTGTGGCATTTGTGGTGTCACGCGAGAATCGATCTCAGCCGTCGTGCCGTAGAATGCTATATATAGGCAAGCAACATCGTATTCCAACTGCGCTGCAACCCATACCAAAACGTGGCTGAGAATGGCGAGGGGGCCTATATCTTCTAGTCACCTGGCGGCGCCATAAGGTGGATCAAAGAAGTTAGCCGCATCTGCTCTGCTGATACGTAGATATGCTGAAACTGATGCCTAAGGTTTTGCAAAGAAATTCTGCTCTTGTAATCTGGACCGAATGATGACGACTTGTGTGGAAGGAGGATGATTCGAAAGTGATTGGTCTATCGGATCTCTCTCTGCTTCAATCCTGATTTATATGTGGGCCACTAATAAATCATGTGGGCCTTCCAATCGGTCTACTCGTCTGATCAATCATGAGTTAATTACCGTCACAAAAACAATACCGTAAAAAATAAACCTTGAAGCTCGAATTATAGCCCCAGCTCTCTACCATATACAGATTTCTTAGTAAAAGCATTGTTGCGAAGACAGAGGACAAAAAAGGGGTGATCTGCTTGTCGCACAGTCTCCACCAGATCGATGACAACATCGTTCCTCAACTCGAAGAGAAGCAACGTCGGTACGCGTGCTGGGCGTTGCTCAGGCGCTGGTAGACGTGCAGCATTGCCTATGCAGCGAACGAAACTATCATGATGCATGCTTAAGACGCAGCTGAGGTGATCATTACTGTTGTGGGTTGACGGTTAAGGTACTATTATCAGCTACCGTGGAAACCGTAAACCTTGAAGAACTTTAGACTTCTTGGTCCGAGTGCAAAACGCAAAGTGAAAATGCATTTACAATAGGCACTAAGTTCGCAACTTTGAATACTACCTCTAAGCCTATTATTCGCAGTGACGTCATCCACTGACGTCATGCAATGATGTCATTCCGCTGACGTCATCCAATGACGTCACTCCCTGACTTCGCCCTTACTAGTTGTTGAAGGTATGACACGGGAGTGACGAGAAGACCGGAAGAGACCGGAGGGAGCGAAGAGGCTCGAGAAGCGGAGCAGAGAAGACTTGCTCGGCAGAAGGAGAATTCGAAAGTGATTGATTATCGGGGCTTGCTACTTACTACATGATTTATATGTGGTGCACATATAAATCATGTGAAGCGTCTCATCATCCTACGCGTCTAATCAACTATGGTAATCACCGTAAGAATCGTTGACGGTATGGCACGGGAGTGACGAGAAGACCGGAAGAGACCGGAGAGAGCGAAGAGGCTTGAGGGGCGGAGCAGAGAAGACTTGCTCGGCAGAAGGAGAATTCGAAAGTGATTGATTATCACGGCTTACTACTTACTACATGATTTATATGTGGTGCACATAAAAATCATGTGAAGCGTCTCATCATCCTACGCGTCTAATCCACTATGGTAATTACCGTAAGAACTACGTCGTAAATACGAAGCTGAACTGGCGGTTCGGATTGGACCCTTCACGGTTACTAATACTGGTAGGAAACCGATGACCGTCAACACAACCAAAATCGACGCCCCGTTTCATGAAGCTGTAGGCGCTTTGATGCACTTGATGACCGCGACACTACCGGACATTGCCTTTGCTGTGAGTTACGTTTCGTGCTTCGTGGAGAACCCCAAAGTCGAGCATTGGATGGCGGTCAAGCGCATTTTGCGATACTTACAAGGGACTAAGTCGCACGGTATCTGTTTCAAGCCTGATGACAAGATAGACTTCTGTGGCTACTCGGATGCAGACTGGGCCGGCGACCATGCAGACCGCAAGTCGACTTCGGGATATGCGTTCATCCTGATGGGTGCTCCGGTGAGCTGGGGAAGCATAAAGCAGTCAAGTGTGTCGCTGTCAACAAGTGAAGCTGAGTACATTGCACTAAGTCTGACGATTCAAGAAGACAAGTGGGTGCATCGATTGCTGTGCGAGATTCTGAATGCCGCAGAGGACAAGTGGACCCGAGCTCAAGATCATGGAAGATAACCAATCGTGCATCAAGATGACGAACAATCCTGTGAACCATGGTCGGGCCAAGCACATCGACATCAAGTACCATCACATTCGTGATGAAGTCAAGCGTGGTGATGTCACTTTAAATTACTGTGAGACTACGATTATGTTGGCGGACATCATGACCAAGGGACTGCCAGGACCGCGTCACAAGGACTTGACGGCAGCGCTCGGAATACACGCGTGTTTGCATTGAGGGGGCGCATTGCGGGTTAACGGGTGAGGTACTGTTATCAGCTGCCATGGAAACCGTAAACCTGTCCAAGTCGATCCCGCGTAATTACGGTGAGTTTTTACCAATGATTAGACGCATAGGATGATTGGATGACCTACATGATTTATGATTCATGATTCATATGTGGACAACATATAAATCAGTGCAGAGACAATTCAGGTAGCTTTGAACCCACAAATAAACTCACTTCCAAATATTCCTTCTCCTACACAAGTCGTCTTCACTTTGCAGTGTAGACTTCTTTTAAGTCCTTTAAGCTTCGTTCTCTCGCCCAGTGCTCGTTACATCTTAATAGGGTGCCTACAAGCCATTACAACGCACAATAAAGACATCTATTCATTGATTCTTTTCGCGCGTCTTACTTTGCGTACTCCATTTAAGCAACCTGTTTGAATATCTATACTCACACCATACACTAGGGTGTAAGGTACTGTTGACGGTCATCGGTTTTCACCCATTCAACAGGTACAAAGCCAGACGCCACCAGATTTCAAATTCCGACTGACATACAATAGACAAGTATAAAAGACTTCACTTTGCGATGTGGGCTTGCTATTCGCGCGGCACACTTTCTATTTAGTCGGTGTGGCATTTGTGGTGTCACGCGAGAATCGATCTCAGCCGTCGTGCCGTGGAATGCTATATACAGGCAAGCAACATCGTATTCCAACTGCGCTGCAACACATACCAAAACGTGGCTGAGAATGGCGAGGGGGCCTATATCTTCTAGTCACCTGGCGGCGCCATAAGGTGGATCAAAGAAGTTAGCCGCATCTACTCTGCTGATACGTAGATATGCTGAAACTGATGCCTAAGGTTTTGCAAAGAAATTCTGCTCTTGTAATCTGGACCGAATGATGACGACTTGTGTGGAAGGAGGATGATTCGAAAGTGATTGGTCTATCGGATCTCTCTCTGCTTAAATCCTGATTTATATGTGGTCCACTAATAAATCATGTGGGCCTTCCAATCGGTCTACTCGTCTGATCAATCATGAGTTAATTACCGTCACAAAAGCAATACCGTAAAAAATAAACCTTGAAGCTCGAATTATAGCCCCAGCTCTCTACCATATACAGAATTCTTAGTAAAAGCATTGTTGCGAAGACGGAGGACAAAAAAGGGGTGATCTGCTTGTCGCACAGTCTCCTCAGGATCGATGACAACATCGTTCCTCAACTCGAAGAGAAGCAACGTCGGTACGCGTGCTGGGCGTTGCTCAGGCGCTGGTAGACGTGCAGCATTGCCTATGCAGCGAACGAAACTGTCATGATGCATACTTAAGACGCAGCTTAGGTGATCATTACTGTTGTGGGTTGACGGTTAAGGTACGATTATCAGCTACCGTGGAAACCGTAAACCTTGAAGAACTTTAGACTTCTTGGTCCGAGTGCAAAACGCAAAGTGAATATGTATATACAATAGGTACTAAGTTCGCAACTTTGAATACTACCTCCAAGCCTATTATTCGCAGTGACGTCATCCACTGACGTCATGCAATGATGTCATTCTGCTGACGTCATCCAATGACGTCATTCCCTGACTTCGCCCTTACTAGTTGTTGAAGGTATGACACGAGAGTGACGAGAAGACCGGAAGAGACCGGAGGGAGCGAAGAGGCTTGAGGAGCGGAGCAGAAAAGACTTGCTCGGCAGAAGGAGAATTCGAAAGTGGTTTATTATTGGGGCTTACTACTTACTACATGATTTATATGTGGTGTACATATAAATCATGTGAAGCGTCTCATCATCCTACGCGTCTAATCAACTATGGTAATTACCGTAAGAACTACGTCGTAAATACTAAGCTGAACAGGCGGTTCGGATTGGATCGGTCACGGTTACCAACACTGGTAGAAAACCGATGACCGTCAACACGCCCCCTCAATGCGAACACGCACAGATCCCATGAGTCGCCGTCATCTCCTTGTGGCGTGGCCCGTGAAGTCCCTTCGTCATGATGTCCGCTAACATCACCGCAGTTTCACAGTACTTGAGCTTCACTTCACCGCGCTTGACCTCGTCACGGATGTGATGGTACTTGATATCAATGTGCTTGGCATGGCCGTGGTTGACCGGGTTCTTTGTCATCTTGATACGCGACTGATTGTCTTCATGGATCATGAGTTCCGGTCCTTCTTCATTGGCAGCCATCACGATCTCACAAAGCAGACGATGATCCACTTGCCCTCTTTAATCGCTAAGCTGAGTGCGATGCATTCAGCTTCAGTCGTGGACAACGAAACACTTGGCTGCTTCTTGCTGCCCCAACTCACTGGCGCACCGAGTAGCATGAACGTGTACCCCGATGTTGACTTGCGGTCGGTAAGATCACCAGCCCAATCCGCATCCGAATATCCACGGAAGTCGATCCTTGCACTTGGCTTGTAGCAAATTCCATGCGTCTTGGTGCCTTGTAGGTAGCGAAAGATACGCTTAACTGCAACCCAGTGTTCTTCTTGGGGGTTCTCCATGAATCGCGACACATAGCCTATGGCGAACGCAATATTCGGGCGCGTTGCAGTGGTCAGGTGCATCAACGCACTAACAGCTTCGCGAAAAGGAGCATCGACCTTGGTAGTTGCATCACTTGAAACAAGTCGAGAGCTCATGTCGACTGGACTTGCGACGGCTTTGCAATCATCCATGCCAAAGCGCTTGAGTATGTCATCCACATACCTACGCTGGCATAGTGTCACGCTTCCATCTGCGCCGTCCAAAAGCTCTATTCCAAGCACAAATGCACACTTGCCGCTGTCAGTAATCTCGAATCGTGTCTTCAGGTCGGTCTTGGTGCGTGCAATTAGCTCGCATGAGCTACCGGTGATCAACACGTCATCCACATACACCAGCAGCAGCACGCATTGCCCTTCCACAATCCTTATGTAGAGAGTCTGGCGCACTTGATTCTTCTAGTCCAGGCCGTTTAAGCACTGTGCGCGTGGGTGGAGCTGGTACTTCTTCATCGTGGGGACGACTCTTGCGGTTGCATGTTTGCTTGTACTGCGCTTGACCTGGCGCTTCATCATCCAGATCGAGGGAGTCGAAGTCAATGTCATCGGCGTCTTCAGCGGTGGTTGGCGGCGAAAGTCCAAAGGCGGACTCGTCAAAGTTGACATCGCGACTGATGACCACCTGGCCTGCCTCGATGTCATAAACGCGATACGCTTTGGATGCTTCTTCGTAGCCCAAGAATATCCCAGTGCAAGCCTTGGGGTCCCACTTGAGCCGCTTCTCCTTCGGTGTCAGTATGTAAACCTGACAACCGAACACCCGCATGTGCTTGACACTTGGCTTGGAGTTGTGGACGATCTCGAACGGAGTTTTGTGCATAACTTTAGGCGACGGCAGACGTAGATTGCCGTCATTGCTGCTTCGGCCCAGAAGCACTTTTCCAGCTTAGCATGGTGGAGCATGCTGCGACCAATTGTGATGATAGTCCGAATGGCGCGCTCTGCCGTGCCGTTGGTCTGGTGTGCATATGGCACCGTCGTCTGCTGCTCAATGCCTTCATCTTCGTAGAACTCTTGAAGCGAGTTGGTTGCGAACTCGCGGGCTCCGTCATGTCGGACGAGCTTGACCTTCTTGCCAAACTGCGCTTGCACCATCTTGATGTATCGTGTGATGTAGTTTTCACTCTCCGACTTCACACGTAGACAGAAGCCCTTCATGCATCCACTGGCTTCGTCAACGATCAGCAGTAGATACTTGCTGCCACCCAGAGAATTCATCTCCATGGGTCCGCAGATGTAGTAGCTCGAAGGTGTCGTATCTGCGCTTGTCCTTGTTGCATGGGAATGGTTTTTGGACCATTTTCCCTTGTTGACATTCTCGACATGTACCTGATCCACTTGACTTGAGAGGTACTTCCACATCTTTGATCGTGTTCGTGGCCACCATTTTGCGAAGCACATCAGCTGGAGCGTGTCCCATCCGCGCATGTAAGTCAACACCGTTGCATCCGTTTGTTGTCGCATTGCCCGATCGATGAGCTGTGTGAAGCCAGTAAAGTCCATCCATAAGATCTGCAGTCGCCACCACTTGTTGCGATCCTTTGCGAGCGAAAAACATCTTGGTCCCGTCGAACACGACTTGAAACTTGCCGTACTTGTTGATCTGCGGTACCGATAGTAGATTCTTGCTCATGCTTGGTACGTAAAGCACGTTCTTGATCTTGATCTCGCGCTCTTCACCGTCGGGCAGAACCACCTTCTCAATGATGGTTCCCACTTCCTTGATGGTCACCTTGTTGCCGTCAGCCACCAAGAGTTCGCCCTCATTGCGCTCTGCCAAACTTGCGAACTTGGTCTTGTCGTGGCAAATGTGGTGCGTTGTGCCACTGCCGACGGCCCACATTCCAGACACATCCTTGCTCGTCGAAACTCCACATTCGAACGAGACTGCAAACGCCACTCGATCGTATCCATTGCCTTCATCATGATGTCCCCACTGGACATTGTTAGCCCCGCGTCCACGACCATTGCCGCCGCGTCGGGCTCCCCGACCTTCGTTCTTCTGCTTTGTCCAGCAACGATCCACCGTGTGTCCCACCTTGCCACAATACGTGCATTGGTAGGGCTCACGCTCGGCGCTGAATGCCTTGCTTGCATCTTCAGCCTTCACCGTAGTCGCTGTCGTTGTCCCTTTTTCTACTTGACGCTTGGCATGCTCATTCGTCAGGACTCTCACCATATCTTGAGTGCGAAGCTCGGTGCTGCTCATTTCCATGTTGAGCACCACATTTTCGTAGCTCTTCGGAAGACTGAGTAGCAGACAAATTGCAACGTCTTCGTCTTCCATCTTCGCACCAATGCTGCTAAGCTTGGCAGCGATGTTCAGGACCTCGTTGGAGTGATGCATGACGTTGGCGCCTTCGTCCATCTTCATGCTGAAGAGTTGACGCTTGAGGTAGATCCTTCCCGCTTTCTGGGATCCACCGTACAGCACCTTCAGGCTCTGCCACGCTACCCACGCTTCCTCGCAGTTGTCGACCACATGGTGGTAATTCGCACCCATGTGCAGCAACATCGTTCCAAATGCGATGTTGTTGGCCTTGACGTAGTCGTCCTGCGCTCGAGGGTCCACGAACGTCGGGGAGCTCTCCCGGTTGACAGCATGCCACACTGACTTTGTCAGGAACACGCCACGCATGTATCGACTCCAGGTCGAATAGTTGTCCCCATCGAACTTAT
Source organism: Peronospora matthiolae (assembly GCA_921007115.2). Taxonomy (NCBI): domain Eukaryota; phylum Oomycota; class Peronosporomycetes; order Peronosporales; family Peronosporaceae; genus Peronospora; species Peronospora matthiolae. The sequence goes on along the minus strand of CAKLBY020000343.1, from coordinate 35,087 downwards.
CGATGAGGGCGTTGGAGGATGCGTGGCCGGCAGAAGACATTGCGCTTAAGATCATAACCTATTAACGGTATGGCACGGGAGTGACGAGAAGACCGGAAGAGACCGGAAGAGACCGGAGAGAGCGAAGAGGCTTGAGAAGCGGAGCAGAGAAGACTTGCTCGGCAGAAGGAGAATTCGAAAGTGATTGATTATCGGGGCTTACTACTTACTACATGATTTATACGTAGTGCACACATAAATCATGTGAAGCGTCTCATCATCCTACGCGTCTCATCAACTATGGTAATTACCGTAAGAACTACGTCGTAAATACGAAGCTGAACAGGCTGTTGTAACTTGAGCGCGAGGCGAAGAGAAAACGAAGCGGAGAGACCGGAGAAAACGAAGCAGAGAACACTTGCTCACTTGAGGGAGGATTCGAAAGTGATTGATTTATAGGTCTTAACTTCTGCCTACCCTAGACTGCATCCAATCACATGGTGCATCTAATCAACCTGATTTACACGCGTCCAATCATCCTACGCGTCTAATCATCTCTGAGGTAATTACTGATGTAAAAACTATCTCGTAAGAACTACGCGCTAGGTTCGGATTGTACCGGTAACCCTCAATACGCCCCCTCAATCCGAACACGCACGGATGCCAAGCGCCGCCGTCAAGTCCTTGTGACGCGGTCCGTGAAGTCCCTTCGTCATGATGTCCGCCAACATCAACGTCGTCTCACAGTATTCAAGCTTCACTTCGCCGCGCTTGACTTCATCACGGATGTGATGGTACTTGATGTCGATGTGTTTAGCGCGGCCGTGGTTGACCGGATTCTTCGTCATCTTGATGCACGACTGGTTGTCTTCACGGATGACGAGCTCGGGTCCTTCTTCGTTTGCAGCCGCCATGATCTCGCACAGCAAGCGATTGATCCACTTGCCTTCTTGGATCGCCAGGCTGAGCGCGATGTACTCCGCTTCGCTTGTAGACAGTGACACACTTGGCTGTTTCTTGCTGCCCCAACTCACCGGAGCACCCAATAGCATGAAGACGTAGCCGGACGTCGATTTGCGATCAGCAAGGTCACCGGCCCAGTCTGCATCTGAATAGCCACGAAAGTCGATCTTCGCACTTGGCTTGTAGCAGATTACATGCATCTTGGTGCCTTGTAGGTAGCAGAAGATGCGCTTGACTGCAACCCAGTGTTCTTCTTGGGGTTTCTCCATGAACCGTGACACAAAGCTTACAGCATAGGCGATGTCCGGTCGCGTTGCAGTCGTCAGATGCATCAAAGCACCCACTGCTTCACGGAATGGGACATCCACCTTGCTTGCAGAGTTGCTTGGAACCAGTCGAGAGCTGACGTCCACCGGACTTGCCACAGCCTTGCACTCATCCATTCCAAAGCGCTTGAGGACATCGTCGACATAACGGCGCTGACACATAGTCACGCTGCCATCTTCACCGTCCAATAACTCGATCCCAAGAACAAAGGCACACTTGCCGCTGTCCGTCATCTCGAAGCGTGTCTTGAGGTCGTTCTTGGTGCGCGCAATCATCTCGAGCGAGCTTCCAGTCACCAAGACATCGTCCACGTAGACCAGCACAAAAACACAATGGCCTTCCGAAGTCATGATGTAGAGACATGGATCGAATCCCGACGCTTGAAAACCAATCGAGCGTATGAACTCGTCGAAGGTCTCGTTCCAAACACGCGAGGCTTGCTTGAGACCGTAGATCGCCTTGATCAGCTCGAGACAGTCGAAATCACCTTCCATCTTGACGCCTTCCGGAACAGCGCAGAACACCTTCTCCTTCATCACTCCATACAGGAACGCAGTCACCACATCGAGCTGGTCGAGGGGCCATCCAAAGTGCTTGGTAATGGCGATGACCATTCGCAGCGTCACATACTTGACCACGGGCGAGAACGTCTCCGTGTAGTCAATGCCATACTTTTGGCGAAAACCCTTGGCCACAAGTCGTGCCTTGTATTTCTCGATCGACCCATCCGCCTTGCGCTTGATCTTGAAGACCCACTTTGTGCCAATGGCGCTTTGTCCGTTGGGTAACTTGGCCGCACGAAAGACACCGCGAAGCTTCATCGAATCGAGCTCCGCATCAATTGCCTTGCGCCAGTGTACTTGGTCCGGGCCAGATACTGCTTCTTCAAATGTCGACGGCTCCGAAAAATCGACCGCTGCTTCGACGGCGTTTGCACTCGCATGCCAAAACGCGGAGGAAGTCGGTGTGTCATGTTGTTCCTCCGACTTCCTTTCTTCATCTTCGTTGGCTCGACGTGAAGAGAGGTCATCCGGCGCACTTGACTCTTCCAATCCGGGTAGTTGGCACTGCTCGGGGCATGCTTGCGTCGTCATTGTCGTGACTGGGTTGGGCCTTGCGCTTTCCTGTTTGTTTGAAGTGTCTCGGACGCGGTTCTTCATCATCAAGATCGATCGATTCGAAGTCCAGGCCATCAACATCGTCATCGGAAATCAGCATCGACATTCCAAAGGCCGACTCATCGAAGTTGACATCGCGACTTATCATCACCTGCCCCGCTTCGATGTCGTAAACTCGATACGCCTTGGACACTTCTTCGTAGCCCAAAAACAATCCAGCCCGGGCCTTGGGATCCCACTTGAGTCGTTTCTCCTTCGGGGTCAAGATGTATGCTTGGCACCCAAAAACGCGCATGTGCTTGACACTTGGCTTAGAATTGTAGACAATCTCGAACGGTGTCTTGTGTGGAATCTTGGGTGACGGCAAACGGTTCTTCACATAGACGGCCGTCATTGCCGCTTCAGCCCAGAAGCACTTGTCCAACTTGGCATGATGGAGCATGCTACGACCGATGGTGACGATAGTTCGAATCGCGCGTTCAGCAGTTCCATTGGCTTGATGTGCGTATGGCACCGTGGTTTGTTGCTCGATGCCTTCGACTTCGTAGAAATCTTGAAGCGAGTTCGTCGCAAATTCGCGGGCTCCATCGTGTCGCACAAATTTGACCTTCTTGTTGAACTGCGTCTGTATCATCGTGATGTACTTCTTGATGCACTCTTCGCTCTCTGACTTGGAATGCAGACAAAAACCCTTCATGCATCCGCTGGCTTCATCCACGATCAGCAGCAGATACTTGCTGCCACCCAGAGATTTTTCTTCCATGGGTCCGCAGATGTCGAAGTGGAGCATCTCGAAGGTGTTGTAGGTGCGCTTGTCACTGTTGCTCGGGAATGGTTTTTGGACCATCTTCCCTTCTTGGCATCCTCGACACACACTTGATCCATTCGGCTTGGAAGGGATGTGAGCGTCCTTGATCATGTGGCTTGTCACCATCCTGCGAAGCACGTCTACTGGAGCATGGCCCATTCGCGCATGTAGATCAACAGCGTTGCTGAGTGATGTCGCATTGGCCGATCGCTGCGTCGTGCGAAGCCAGTAGAGTCCGTCTACAAGATCCGCAGCTGCCACCACTTGATTGGAATCCTTGCGAGCGACGTACATCGTATCCCCGTCAAACACCACTTGGAAGTTGCCGTGCTTGTTAATCTGCGGCACCGAGAGCAGATTTTTGCTCATGCTGGGCACATAGAGCGCGTTCTTGATCTCGATCTCGCGCTCTTCCCCGTTTGGCAGAATCACCTTTTCCACGATGGTCCCCACACCTTTGATGGCCGCCTTGTTGCCATCAGCCACCAGGATCTCGCCATCATTGCCTTCGACCAAGCTTGCAAACTTGAACTTGTCGTGGCAGATGTGATGTGTTGCCCCGCTGTCAACGGCCCACATTCCTGGTCCATTCTTGTTCGTCGAAACTCCGCATTCGAACGAAACTGCAAACGCCACTCGATCGTAGCTGTTGCCTTCATCATAATGTCGCCACTGGACATTGTTTGCCCCGCGTCCACGAACATTGCCGCCGCGTTGGGCTCCTCGACTTTCATCCTTTTGCTTCGTCCAGCAACGCTCTGCCGTGTGCCCCACCTTGCCGCAGTATGTGCATTGGTAGGGCTTGCGCTCGGTACTGAATGCCTTTGTCGCATCTTCAGTCTTCACCGTTGTCGTTGCCGTTGTCATCTTCTCGCCTTGTCGCTTGATGTGCTCGTTAGTCAGCACCTTGACCACATCTTGCGTGCGCAGCTCTGCATTGCTCATCTCCAAGTTCAGAACCACGTTCTCGAAACTCTTCGGGAGACTGAGCAGCAAGCAGATCGCAATGTCTTCGTCTTCCATCTTGGCACCGATGCTGCTGAGCTTGGCGCCGATGTTCAAGACTTCGTTGCAATGGTGCAAGACGTTGGCACCTTCCGCCATCTTGATGCTGAACAGCTGGCGCTTGAGGTAGATGCGTCCCGCCTTCTGCGACCCACCATAGAGCATCTTCAACCGCGACCACGCTGTCCATGCTTCTTCACAGTTGTCGACCACATGGTGGTAGTCGGCGTCCATGTGGAGCAACATCAACCCGAACGCGATGTTGCTCGCCTTGACGTACTCGTCGGAAGCTCGCGTGTCGGTGAAGGTTGGAGACGTTTCGCGGTTCACGACGTACCAGACTGACTTCGTCAGAAACACGCCGCGCATGTAGCGACACCAGGTTGAGTAGTTGTCCCCATCGAACTTATCGATGGAGACACTGGCCGAGGTGTTGTTGGACGACATGGCGCTTGGGCTCATAACCTGTTGTAACTTGAGCGCGAGGCGAAGAGAAAACGAAGCGGAGAGACCGGAGAAAACGAAGCAGAGAACACTTGCTCACTTGAGGGAGGATTCGAAAGTGATTGATTTATAGGTCTTAACTTCTGCCTACCCTAGACTGCATCCAATCACATGGTGCATCTAATCAACCTGATTTGCACGCGTCCAATCATCCTACGCGTCTAATCATCTCTGAGGTAATTACCGATGTAAAAACTATCTCGTAAGAACTACGCGCTAGGTTCGGATTGTACCGGTAACCCTCAATACGCCCCCTCAATCCGAACACGCACGGATGCCAAGCGCCGCCGTCAAGTCCTTGTGACGCGGTCCGTGAAGTCCCTTCGTCATGATGTCCGCCAACATCAACGTCGTCTCGCAGTATTCAAGCTTCACTTCGCCGCGCTTGACTTCATCACGGATGTGATGGTACTTGATGTCGATGTGTTTAGCGCGGCCGTGGTTGACCGGATTCTTCGTCATCTTGATGCACGACTGGTTGTCTTCACGGATGACGAGCTCGGGTCCTTCTTCGTTTGCAGCCGCCATGATCTCGCACAGCAAGCGATTGATCCACTTGCCTTCTTGGATCGCCAGGCTGAGCGCGATGTACTCCGCTTCACTTGTAGACAGTGACACACTTGGCTGTTTCTTGCTGCCCCAACTCACCCGGAGCACCCAATAGCATGAAGACGTAGCCGGACGTCGATTTGCGATCAGCAAGGTCACCGGCCCAGTCTGCATCTGAATAGCCACGAAAGTCGATCTTCGCACTTGGCTTGTAGCAGATTCCATGCATCTTGGTGCCTTGTAGGTAGCGGAAGATGCGCTTGACTGCAACCCAGTGTTCTTCTTGGGGTTTCTCCATGAACCGTGACACAAAGCTTACAGCATAGGCGATGTCCGGTCGCGTTGCAGTCGTCAGATGCATCAAAGCACCCACTGCTTCACGGAATGGGACATTCACCTTGCTTGCAGAGTTGCTTGGAACCAGTCGAGAGCTGACGTCCACCGGACTTGCCACAGCCTTGCACTCATCCATTCCAAAGCGCTTGAGGACATCGTCGACATAACGGCGCTGACACATAGTCACGCTGCCATCTTCACCGTCCAATAACTCGATCCCAAGAACAAAGGCACACTTGCCGCTGTCCGTCATCTCGAAGCGTGTCTTGAGGTCGTTCTTGGTGCGCGCAATCATCTCGAGCGAGCTTCCAGTCACCAAGACATCGTCCACGTAGACCAGCACAAAAACACAATGGCCTTCCGAAGTCATGATGTAGAGACATGGATCGAATCCCGACGCTTGAAAACCAATCGAGCGTATGAACTCGTCGAAGGTCTCGTTCCAAACACGCGAGGCTTGCTTGAGACCGTAGATCGCCTTGATCAGCTCGAGACAGTCGAAATCACCTTCCATCTTGACGCCTTCCGGAACAGCGCAGAACACCTTCTCCTTCATCACTCCATACAGGAACGCAGTCACCACATCGAGCTGGTCGAGGGGCCATCCAAAGTGCTTGGTAATGGCGATGACCATTCGCAGCGTCACATACTTGACCACGGGCGAGAACGTCTCCGTGTAGTCAATGCCATACTTTTGGCGAAAACCCTTGGCCACAAGTCGTGCCTTGTATTTCTCGATCGACCCATCCGCCTTGCGCTTGATCTTGAAGACCCACTTTGTGCCAATGGCGCTTTGTCCGTTGGGTAACTTGGCCGCACGAAAGACACCGCGAAGCTTCATCGAATCGAGCTCCGCATCAATTGCCTTGCGCCAGTGTACTTGGTCCGGGCCAGATACTGCTTCTTCAAATGTCGACGGCTCCGAAAAATCGACCGCTGCTTCGACGGCGTTTGCACTCGCATGCCAAAACGCGGAGGAAGTCGGTGTGTCATGTTGTTCCTCCGACTTCCTTTCTTCATCTTCGTTGGCTCGACGTGAAGAGAGGTCATCCGGCGCACTTGACTCTTCCAATCCGGGTCGTTGGCGCACTGCTCGGGGCATGCTTGCGTCGTCATTGTCGTGACTGGGTTGGGCCTTGCGCTTTCCTGTTTGTTTGAAGTGTCTCGGACGCGGTTCTTCATCATCAAGATCGATCGATTCGAAGTCCAGGCCATCAACATCGTCATCGGAAATAGCATCGACATTCCAAAGGCCGACTCATCGAAGTTGACATCGCGACTTATCATCACCTGCCCCGCTTCGATGTCGTAAACTCGATACGCCTTGGACACTTCTTCGTAGCCCAAAAACAATCCAGCCCGGGCCTTGGGATCCCACTTGAGTCGTTTCTCCTTCGGGGTCAAGATGTATGCTTGGCACCCAAAAACGCGCATGTGCTTGACACTTGGCTTAGAATTGTAGACAATCTCGAACGGTGTCTTGTGTGAAATCTTGGGTGACGGCAAACGGTTCTTCACATAGACGGCCGTCATTGCCGCTTCAGCCCAGAAGCACTTGTCCAACTTGGCATGATGGAGCATGCTACGACCGATGGTGACGGCAGTTCGAATCGCGCGTTCAGCAGTTCCATTGGCTTGATGTGCGTATGGCACCGTGGTTTGTTGCTCGATGCCTTCGACTTCGTAGAAATCTTGAAGCGAGTTCGTCGCAAATTCGCGGGCTCCATCGTGTCGCACAAATTTGACCTTCTTGTTGAACTGCGTCTGTATCATCGTGATGTACTTCTTGATGCACTCTTCGCTCTCTGACTTGGAATGCAGACAAAAACCCTTCATGCATCCGCTGGCTTCATCCACGATCAGCAGCAGATACTTGCTGCCACCCAGAGATTTTTCTTCCATGGGTCCGCAGATGTCGAAGTGGAGCATCTCGAAGGTGTTGTAGGTGCGCTTGTCACTGTTGCTCGGGAATGGTTTTTGGACCATCTTCCCTTCTTGGCATCCTCGACACACACTTGATCCATTCGGCTTGGAAGGGATGTGAGCGTCCTTGATCATGTGGCTTGTCACCATCCTGCGAAGCACGTCTACTGGAGCATGGCCCATTCGCGCATGTAGATCAACAGCGTTGCTGAGTGATGTCGCATTGGCCGATCGCTGCGTCGTGCGAAGCCAGTAGAGTCCGTCTACAAGATCCGCAGCTGCCACCACTTGATTGGAATCCTTGCGAGCGACGTACATCGTATCCCCGTCAAACACCACTTGGAAGTTGCCGTGCTTGTTAATCTGCGGCACCGAGAGCAGATTTTTGCTCATGCTGGGCACATAGAGCGCGTTCTTGATCTCGATCTCGCGCTCTTCCCCCGTTTGGCAGAATCACCTTTTCCACGATGGTCCCCACACCTTTGATGGCCGCCTTGTTGCCATCAGCCACCAGGATCTCGCCATCATTGCCTTCGACCAAGCTTGCAAACTTGAACTTGTCGTGGCAGATGTGATGTGTTGCCCCGCTGTCAACGGCCCACATTCCTGGTCCATTCTTGTTCGTCGAAACTCCGCATTCGAACGAAACTGCAAACGCCACTCGATCGTAGCTGTTGCCTTCATCATAATGTCGCCACTGGACATTGTTTGCCCCGCGTCCACGACCATTGCCGCCGCGTTGGGCTCCTCGACTTTCATCCTTTTGCTTCGTCCAGCAACGCTCTGCCGTGTGCCCCACCTTGCCGCAGTATGTGCATTGGTAGGGCTTGCGCTCGGTACTGAATGCCTTTGTCGCATCTTCAGTCTTCACCGTTGTCGTTGCCGTTGTCATCTTCTCGCCTTGTCGCTTGATGTGCTCGTTAGTCAGCACCTTGACCACATCTTGCGTGCGCAGCTCTGCATTGCTCATCTCCAAGTTCAGAACCACGTTCTCGAAACTCTTCGGGAGACTGAGCAGCAAGCAGATCGCAATGTCTTCGTCTTCCATCTTGGCACCGATGCTGCTGAGCTTGGCGCCGATGTTCAAGACTTCGTTGCAATGGTGCAAGACGTTGGCACCTTCCGCCATCTTGATGCTGAACAGCTGGCGCTTGAGGTAGATGCGTCCCGCCTTCTGCGACCCACCATAGAGCATCTTCAACCGCGACCACGCTGTCCATGCTTCTTCACAGTTGTCGACCACATGGTGGTAGTCGGCGTCCATGTGGAGCAACATCAACCCGAACGCGATGTTGCTCGCCTTGACGTACTCGTCGGAAGCTCGCGTGTCGGTGAAGGTTGGAGACGTTTCGCGGTTCACGACGTACCAGACTGACTTCGTCAGAAACACGCCGCGCATGTAGCGACACCAGGTTGAGTAGTTGTCCCCATCGAGGCTTATCGATGGAGACACTGGCCGAGGTGTTGTTGGACGACATGGCGCTTGGGCTCATAACCTGTTGTAACTTGAGCGCGAGGCGAAGAGAAAACGAAGCGGAGAGACCGGAGAAAACGAAGCAGAGAACACTTGCTCACTTGAGGGAGGATTCGAAAGTGATTGATTTATAGGTCTTCTGACCTACTGCCTAACCCTACACTGCATTCACATCCATGGTGCATCTAATCAACCTGAATGATTAAACGCGTCCAATCATCCTACGCGTCTAATCATCTCTGAGGTAATTACCGATGTAAAAACTATCTCGTAAGAACTACGCGCTAGGTTCGGATTGTACCGGTAACCCTCAATACAGGCGGTTCGGATTGGACCGGTCACGGGTACTAATACTGGTAGGAAACCGATGACCGTCAACACAACCAAAATCGGCACCCCGTTTCATGAAGCTGTAGGCGCTTTAATGCACTTGATGACAGCGACACTACCGGACATTGCCTTTGCTGTGAGTTACGTTTCGCGCATCATGGAAAACCCCCAAGTCGAGCATCGGATGGCGGTCAAGCGCATTTTGCGATACTTTCAAGGGACTAAGTCGCACGGCATCCGTTTCAAGTCTGATGACAAGATAGACTTCTGCGGCTACTCGGATGCAGACTGGGCCGGCGACCATGCAGACCGCAAGTCGACTTCGGGATATGCGTTCATCCTGATGGGTGCTCCGGTGAGCTGGGGAAGCATAAAGCAGTCAAGTGTGTCACTGTCAACAATGAAGCTGAGTACATTGCACTAAGTCTGACGATTCAAGAAGGCAAGTGGGTGCATCGATTGCTGTGCGAGATTCTGGATGCCGCAGAGTACAAGTCTGGACCCGAGCTCAAGATCATGGAAGATAACCAATCGTGCATCAAGATGACGATAATCCTGTCAACCATGGTCGTGCCAAGCACGTCGACATCAAGTACCATCACATTCGTGATGAGGTCAAGCGTGGTGATGTCACTTTAAATTACTGTGAGACTACGATTATGTTGGCGGACATCATGACCAAGGGACTGCCAGGACCGCGTCACAAGGAGATGACAGAAGCGCTTGGAATCCGCACGTGTTTGCATTGAGGGGGGGGTATTGCGGGTTAACGGGTGAGGTACTGTTATCAGCTACCATGGAAACCGTAAACCTGTCCAAGTCGATCCCGCGTAATTACGGTGAGTTTTTACCAATAATTAGACGCCTAGGATGATTGGATGACCTACATGATTTATGATTCATGATTCATATGTGGACAACATATAAATCAGTGCAGAGACAATTCAGGTAGCTTTGAACCCACAAATAAACTCACTTCCAAATATTCCTTCTCCTACACAAGTCGTCTTCACTTTGCAGTGTAGACTTCTTTTAAGTTCTTTAAGCTTCGTTCTCTCGCCCAGTGCTCGTTACATCTTAACGGGGTGCCTACAAGCCATTACAACGCACAATAAAGACATCTATACATTAATTCTTTTCGCGCGTCTTACTTTGCGTACTCCATTTAAACAACCTGTTTGAATATCTATACTCACACCATACACTAGGGTGCAAGGTACAAAGCCAGACGCCACCAGATTTCAAATTCCGACTGACATACAATAGACAAGTATAAAAGACTTCACTTTGCGATGTGAGCTTGCTATTCGCGCGGCACACTTTCTATTTAGTCGGTGTGGCATTTGTGGTGTCACGCGAGAATTGATCTCAGCCGTCGTGCCGTGGAATGCTATATATAGGCAAGCAACATCGTATTCCAACTGCGCTGCAACACATACCAAAACGTGGCTGAGAATGGCGAGGGGGCCTATATCTTCTAGTCACCTGGCGGCGCCATAAGGTGGATCAAAGAAGTTAGCCGCATCTACTCTGTTGATACGTAGATATGCTGAAACTGATGCCTAAGCTTTTGCAAAGAAATTCTGCTCTTGTAATCTGGACCGAATGATGACGACTTGTGTGGAAGGAGGATGATTCGAAAGTGATTGGTCTATCGGATCTCTCTCTGCTTAAATCCTGATTTATATGTGGTCCACTAATAAATCATGTGGGCCTTCCAATCGGTCTACTCGTCTGATCAATCATGAGTTAATTACCGTCACAAAAACAATACCGTAAAAAATAAACCTTGAAGCTCGAATTATAGCCCCAGCTCTCTACCATATACAGATTTCTTAGTAAAAGCATTGTTGCGAAGACAGAGGACAAAAAAGGGGTGATCTGCTTGTCGCACAGTCTCCACCAGATCGATGACAACATCGTTCCTCAACTCGAAGAGAAGCAACGTCGGTACGCGTGCTGGGCGTTGCTCAGGCGCTGGTAGACGTGCAGCATTGCCTATGCAGCGAACGAAACTATCATGATGCATGCTTAAGACGCAGCTTAGGTGATCATTACTGTTGTGGGTTGACGGTTAAGGTACTATTATCAGCTACCGTGGAAACCGTAAACCTTGAAGAACTTTAGACTTCTTGGTCCGAGTGCAAAACGTAAAGTGAAAATGCATTTACAATAGGCACTAAGTTCGCAACTTTGAATACTACCTCTAAGCCTATTATTCGCAGTGACGTCATCCACTGACATCATGCAATGATGTCATTCCCTGACTTCGCCCTTACTAGTTGTTGAAGGTATGACACGGGAGTGACGAGAAGACCGGAAGAGACCGGAGGGAGCGAAGAGGCTTGAGAAGCGGAGCAGAGAAGACTTGCTCGGCAGAAGGAGAGTTCGAAAGTGATTGATTATCGGGGCTTGCTACTTACTACATGATTTATATGTGGTGCACATATAAATCATGTGAAGCGTCTCATCATCCTACGCGTCTAATCAACTATGGTAATTACCGTAAGAACTACGTCGTAAATACGAAGCTGAACAGGCGGTTCGGATTGGACCCTTCACGGTTACTAATACTGGTAGGAAACCGATGACCGTCAACACAACCAAAATCGGCACCCCGTTTCATGAAGCTGTAGGCGCTTTAATGCACTTGATGACCGCGACACTACCGGACATTGCCTTTGCTGTGAGTTACGTTTCGTGCTTCGTGGAAAACCCCCAAGTCGAGCATCGGATGGCGGTCAAGCGCATTTTGCGATACTTTCAAGGGACTAAGCCGCACGGCATCTGTTTCAAGTCTGATGACAAGATAGACTTCTGCGGCTACTCGGATGCAGACTGGGCCGGTGACCATGCAGACCGCAAGTCGACTTCGGGATATGCGTTCATCCTGATGGGTGCTCCGGTGAGCTGGGGAAGCAAAAAGCAGTCAAGTGTGTCACTGTCAACAAATGAAGCTGAGTACATTGCACTAAGTCTGACGATTCAAGAAGGCAAGTGGGTGCATGTGCGAGATTCTGGATGCCGCAGAGGACAAGTCTGGACCCGAGCTCAAGATCATGGAAGATAACCAATCGTGCATCAAGATGACGAACAATCCTGTGAACCATGGTCGGGCCAAGCACATCGACATCAAGTACCATCACATTCGTGATGAAGTCAAGCGTGGTGATGTCACTTTAAATTACTGTGAGACTACGATTATGTTGGCGGACATCATGACCAAGGGACTGCCAGGACCGCGTCACAAGGACTTGACGGCAGCGCTCGGCATACACGCGTGTTTGCATTGAGGGGGCGTATTGCGGGTTAACGGTTGAGGTGCTGTTATCAGCTACCATGGAAACCGTAAACCTGTCCAAGTCGATCCCGCGTAATTACGGTGAGTTTTTACCAATAATTAGACGCCTAGGATGATCGGATGACCTACATGATTTATGATTCATGATTCATATGTGGACAACCTATAGATCAGTGCAGAGACAATTCAGGTAGCTTTGAACCCACAAATAAACTCACTTCCAAATATTCCTTCTCCTACACAAGTCGTCTTCACTTTGCAGTGTAGACTTCTTTTAAGTTCTTTAAGCTTCGTTCTCTCGCCCAGTGCTCGTTACATCTTAACAGGGTGCCTACAAGCCATTACAACGCACAATAAAGACATCTATTCATTAATTCTTTTCGCGCGTCTTACTTTGCGTACTCCATTTAAGCAACCTGTTTGAATATCTATACTCACACCATACACTAGGGTGTTAGGTACAAAGCCAGACGCCACCAGATTTCAAATTCCGACTGACATACAATAGACAAGTATAAAAGACTTCACTTTGCGATGTGGGCTTGCTATTCGCGCGGCACACTTTCTATTTAGTCGGTGTGGCATTTGTGGTGTCACGCGAGAATCGATCTCAGCCGTCGTGCCGTGGAATGCTATATATAGGCAAGCAACATCGTATTCCAACTGCGCTGCAACCCATACCAAAACGTGGCTGAGAATGGCGAGGGGGCCTATATCTTCTAGTCACCTGGCGGCGCCATAAGGTGGATCAAAGAAGTTAGCCGCATCTACTCTGCTGATACGTAGATATGCTGAAACTGATGCCTAAGGTTTTGCAAAGAAATTCTGCTCTTGTAATCTGGACCGAATGATGACGACTTGTGTGGAAGGAGGATGATTCGAAAGTGATTGGTCTATCGGATCTCTCTCTGCTTAAATCCTGATTTATATGTGGTCCACTAATAAATCATGTGGGCCTTCCAATCGGTCTACTCGTCTGATCAATCATGAGTTAATTACCGTCACAAAAACAATACCGTAAAAAATAAACCTTGAAGCTCGAATTATAGCCCCAGCTCTCTACCATATACAGATTTCTTAGTAAAAGCATTGTTGCGAAGACAGAGGAAAAAAAGGGGTGATCTGCTTGTCGCACAGTCTCCACAAGATCGATGACAACATCGTTCCTCAACTCGAAGAGAAGCAACGTCGGTACGCGTGCTGGGCGTTGCTCAGGCGCTGGTAGACGTGCAGCATTGCCTATGCAGCGAACGAAACTATCATGATGCATGCTTAAGACGCAGCTTAGGTGATCATTACTGTTGTGGGTTGACGGTTAAGGTACTATTATCAGCTACCGTGGAAACCGTAAACCTTGAAGAACTTTAGACTTCTTGGTCCGAGTGCAAAACGCAAAGTGAAAATGCATTTACAATAGGTACTAAGTTCGCAACTTTGAATACTACCTCTAAGCCTATTATTCGCAGTGACGTCATCCACTGACGTCATGCAATGATGTCATTCCGCTGACGTCATCCAATGACGTCATTCCCTGACTTCGCCCTTACTAGTTGTTGAAGGTATGACACGGGAGTGACGAGAAGACCGGAAGAGACCGGAGGGAGCGAAGAGGCTTGAGAAGCGGAGCAGAGAAGACTTGCTCGGCAGAAGGAGAATTCGAAAGTGATTGATTATCGGGGCTTGCTACTTACTACATGATTTATATGTGGTGCACATATAAATCATGTGAAGCGTCTCATCATCCTACGCGTCTAATCAACTATGGTAATTACCGTAAGAACTACGTCGTAAATACGAAGCTGAACAGGCGGTTCGGATTGGACCGGTCACGGTTACTAATACTGGTAGGAAACCGATGACCGTCAACACAACCAAAATCGACGCCCCGTTTCATGAAGCTGTAGGCGCTTTAATGCACTTGATGACCGCGACACTACCGGACATTGCCTTTGCTGTGAGTTACGTTTCGTGCTTCGTGGAAAACCCCCAAGTCGAGCATCGGATGGCGGTCAAGCGCATTTTGCGATACTTTCAAGGGACTAAGTCGCACGGCATCTGTTTCAAGTCTGATGACAAGATAGACTTCTGCGGCTACTCGGATGCAGACTGGGCCGGCGACCATGCAGACCGCAAGTCGACTTCGGGATATGCGTTCATCCTGATGGGTGCTCCGGTGAGCTGGGGAAGCATAAAGCAGTCAAGTGTGTCACTGTCAACAAATGAAGCTGAGTACATTGCACTAAGTCTGACGATTCAAGAAGGCAAGTGGGTGCATCGATTGCTGTGCGAGATTCTGGATGCCGCAGAGTACAAGTCTGGACCCGAGCTCAAGATCATGGAAGATAACCAATCGTGCATCAAGATGACGAACAATCCTGTGAACCATGGTCGGGCCAAGCACATCGACATCAAGTACCATCACATTCGTGATGAAGTCAAGCGTGGTGATGTCACTTTAAATTACTGTGAGACTACGATTATGTTGGCGGACATCATGACCAAGGGACTGCCAGGACCGCGTCACAAGGACTTGACGGCAGCGCTCGGCATACACGCGTGTTTGCATTGAGGGGGCGCATTGCGGGTTAACGGTTGAGGTGCTGTTATCAGCTACCATGGAAACCGTAAACCTGTCCAAGTCGATCCCGCGTAATTACGGTGAGTTTTTACCAATAATTAGACGCCTAGGATGATCGGATGACCTACATGATTTATGATTCATGATTCATATGTGGACAACCTATAGATCAGTGCAGAGACAATTCAGGTAGCTTTGAACCCACAAATAAACTCACTTCCAAATATTCCTTCTCCTACACAAGTCGTCTTCACTTTGCAGTGTAGACTTCTTTTAAGTTCTTTAAGCTTCGTTCTCTCGCCCAGTGCTCGTTACATCTTAACAGGGTGCCTACAAGCCATTACAACGCACAATAAAGACATCTATTCATTGATTCTTTTCGCGCGTCTTACTTTGCGTACTCCATTTAAGCAACCTGTTTGAATATCTATACTCACACCATACACTAGGGTGTAAGGTACAAAGCCAGACGCCACCAGATTTCAAATTCCGACTGACATACAATAGACAAGTATAAAAGACTTCACTTTGCGATGTGGGCTTGCTATTCGCGCGGCACACTTTCTATTTAGTCGGTGTGGCATTTGTGGTGTCACGCGAGAATCGATCTCAGCCGTCGTGCCGTGGAATGCTATATATAGGCAAGCAACATCGTATTCCAACTGCGCTGCAACCCATACCAAAACGTGGCTGAGAATGGCGAGGGGGCCTATATCTTCTAGTCACCTGGCGGCGCCATAAGGTGGATCAAAGAAGTTAGCCGCATCTACTCTGCTGATACGTAGATATGCTGAAACTGATGCCTAAGCTTTTGCAAAGAAATTCTGCTCTTGTAATCTGGACCGAATGATGACGACTTGTGTGGAAGGAGGATGATTCGAAAGTGATTGGTCTATCGGATCTCTCTCTGCTTAAATCCTGATTTATATGTGGTCCACTAATAAATCATGTGGGCCTTCCAATCGGTCTACTCGTCTGATCAATCATGAGTTAATTACCGTCACAAAAACAATACCGTAAAAAATAAACCTTGAAGCTCGAATTATAGCCCCAGCTCTCTACCATATACAGATTTCTTAGTAAAAGCATTGTTGCGAAGACAGAGGACAAAAAAGGGGTGATCTGCTTGTCGCACAGTCTCCACAAGATCGATGACAACATCGTTCCTCAACTCGAAGAGAAGCAACGTCGGTACGCGTGCTGGGCGTTGCTCAGGCGCTGGTAGACGTGCAGCATTGCCTATGCAGCGAACGAAACTATCATGATGCATGCTTAAGACGCAGCTTAGGTGATCATTACTGTTGTGGGTTGACGGTTAAGGTACTATTATCAGCTACCGTGGAAACCGTAAACCTTGAAGAACTTTAGACTTCTTGGTCCGAGTGCAAAACGCAAAGTGAAAATGCATTTACAATAGGTACTAAGTTCGCAACTTTGAATACTACCTCTAAGCCTATTATTCGCAGTGACGTCATCCACTGACGTCATGCAATGATGTCATTCCGCTGACGTCATCCAATGACGTCACTCCCTGACTTCGCCCTTACTAGTTGTTGAAGGTATGACACGGGAGTGACGAGAAGACCGGAAGAGACCGGAGGGAGCGAAGAGGCTTGAGAAGCGGAGCAGAGAAGACTTGCTCGGCAGAAGGAGAATTCGAAAGTGATTGATTATCGGGGCTTGCTACTTACTACATGATTTATATGTGGTGCACATATAAATCATGTGAAGCGTCTCATCATCCTACGCGTCTAATCAACTATGGTAATTACCGTAAGAACTACGTCGTAAATACGAAGCTGAACAGGCGGTTCGGATTGGACCGGTCACGGTTACTAATACTGGTAGGAAACCGATGACCGTCAACACAACCAAAATCGACGCCCCGTTTCATGAAGCTGTAGGCGCTTTAATGCACTTGATGACCGCGACACTACCGGACATTGCCTTTGCTGTGAGTTACGTTTCGTGCTTCGTGGAAAACCCCCAAGTCGAGCATCGGATGGCGGTCAAGCGCATTTTGCGATACTTTCAAGGGACTAAGCCGCACGGCATCTGTTTCAAGTCTGATGACAAGATAGACTTCTGCGGCTACTCGGATGCAGACTGGGCCGGTGACCATGCAGACCGCAAGTCGACTTCGGGATATGCGTTCATCCTGATGGGTGCTCCGGTGAGCTGGGGAAGCATAAAGCAGTCAAGTGTGTCACTGTCAACAAATGAAGCTGAGTACATTGCACTAAGTCTGACGATTCAAGAAGGCAAGTGGGTGCATCGATTGCTGTGCGAGATTCTGGATGCCGCAGAGTACAAGTCTGGACCCGAGCTCAAGATCATGGAAGATAACCAATCGTGCATCAAGATGACGAACAATCCTGTGAACCATGGTCGGGCCAAGCACATCGACATCAAGTACCATCACATTCGTGATGAAGTCAAGCGTGGTGATGTCACTTTAAATTACTGTGAGACTACGATTATGTTGGCGGACATCATGACCAAGGGACTGCCAGGACCGCGTCACAAGGACTTGACGGCAGCGCTCGGCATACACGCGTGTTTGCATTGAGGGGGCGTATTGCGGGTTAACGGTTGAGGTGCTGTTATCAGCTACCATGGAAACCGTAAACCTGTCCAAGTCGATCCCGCGTAATTACGGTGAGTTTTTACCAATAATTAGACGCCTAGGATGATCGGATGACCTACATGATTTATGATTCATGATTCATATGTGGACAACCTATAGATCAGTGCAGAGACAATTCAGGTAGCTTTGAACCCACAAATAAACTCACTTCCAAATATTCCTTCTCCTACACAAGTCGTCTTCACTTTGCAGTGTAGACTTCTTTTAAGTTCTTTAAGCTTCGTTCTCTCGCCCAGTGCTCGTTACATCTTAACAGGGTGCCTACAAGCCATTACAACGCACAATAAAGACATCTATTCGTTAATTCTTTTCGCGCGTCTTACTTTGCGTACTCCATTTAAACAACCTGTTTGAATATCTATACTCACACCATACACTAGGGTGTTAGGTACAAAGCCAGACGCCACCAGATTTCAAATTCCGACTGACATACAATAGACAAGTATAAAAGACTTCACTTTGCGATGTGGGCTTGCTATTCGCGCGGCACACTTTCTATTTAGTCGGTGTGGCATTTGTGGTGTCACGCGAGAATCGTTCTCAGCCGTCGTGCCGTGGAATGCTATATATAGGCAAGCAACATCGTATTCCAACTGCGCTGCAACCCATACCAAAACGTGGCTGAGAATGGCGAGGGGGCCTATATCTTCTAGTCACCTGGCGGCGCCATAAGGTGGATCAAAGAAGTTAGCCGCATCTACTCTGCTGATACGTAGATATGCTGAAACTGATGCCTAAGCTTTTGCAAAGAAATTCTGCTCTTGTAATCTGGACCGAATGATGACGACTTGTGTGGAAGGAGGATGATTCGAAAGTGATTGGTCTATCGGATCTCTCTCTGCTTAAATCCTGATTTATATGTGGTCCACTAATAAATCATGTGGGCCTTCCAATCGGTCTACTCGTCTGATCAATCATGAGTTAATTACCGTCACAAAAACAATACCGTAAAAAATAAACCTTGAAGCTCGAATTATAGCCCCAGCTCTCTACCATATACAGATTTCTTAGTAAAAGCATTGTTGCGAAGACAGAGGACAAAAAAGGGGTGATCTGCTTGTCGCACAGTCTCCACAAGATCGATGACAACATCGTTCCTCAACTCGAAGAGAAGCAACGTCGGTACGCGTGCTGGGCGTTGCTCAGGCGCTGGTAGACGTGCAGCATTGCCTATGCAGCGAACGAAACTATCATGATGCATGCTTAAGACGCAGCTTAGGTGATCATTACTGTTGTGGGTTGACGGTTAAGGTACTATTATCAGCTACCGTGGAAACCGTAAACCTTGAAGAACTTTAGACTTCTTGGTCCGAGTGCAAAACGCAAAGTGAAAATGCATTTACAATAGGTACTAAGTTCGCAACTTTGAATACTACCTCTAAGCCTATTATTCGCAGTGACGTCATCCACTGACGTCATGCAATGATGTCATTCCGCTGACGTCATCCAATGACGTCACTCCCTGACTTCGCCCTTACTAGTTGTTGAAGGTATGACACGGGAGTGACGAGAAGACCGGAAGAGACCGGAGGGAGCGAAGAGGCTTGAGAAGCGGAGCAGAGAAGACTTGCTCGGCAGAAGGAGAATTCGAAAGTGATTGATTATCGGGGCTTGCTACTTACTACATGATTTATATGTGGTGCACATATAAATCATGTGAAGCGTCTCATCATCCTACGCGTCTAATCAACTATGGTAATTACCGTAAGAACTACGTCGTAAATACGAAGCTGAACAGGCGGTTCGGATTGGACCGGTCACGGTTACTAATACTGGTAGGAAACCGATGACCGTCAACACAACCAAAATCGACGCCCCGTTTCATGAAGCTGTAGGCGCTTTAATGCACTTGATGACCGCGACACTACCGGACATTGCCTTTGCTGTGAGTTACGTTTCGTGCTTCGTGGAAAACCCCCAAGTCGAGCATCGGATGGCGGTCAAGCGCATTTTGCGATACTTTCAAGGGACTAAGCCGCACGGCATCTGTTTCAAGTCTGATGACAAGATAGACTTCTGCGGCTACTCGGATGCAGACTGGGCCGGTGACCATGCAGACCGCAAGTCGACTTCGGGATATGCGTTCATCCTGATGGGTGCTCCGGTGAGCTGGGGAAGCATAAAGCAGTCAAGTGTGTCACTGTCAACAATGAAGCTGAGTACATTGCACTAAGTCTGACGATTCAAGAAGGCAAGTGGGTGCATCGATTGCTGTGCGAGATTCTGGATGCCGCAGAGTACAAGTCTGGACCCGAGCTCAAGATCATGGAAGATAACCAATCGTGCATCAAGATGACGAACAATCCTGTGAACCATGGTCGGGCCAAGCACATCGACATCAAGTACCATCACATTCGTGATGAAGTCAAGCGTGGTGATGTCACTTTAAATTACTGTGAGACTACGATTATGTTGGCGGACATCATGACCAAGGGACTGCCAGGACCGCGTCACAAGGACTTGACGGCAGCGCTCGGCATACACGCGTGTTTGCATTGAGGGGGCGTATTGCGGGTTAACGGTTGAGGTGCTGTTATCAGCTACCATGGAAACCGTAAACCTGTCCAAGTCGATCCCGCGTAATTACGGTGAGTTTTTACCAATAATTAGACGCCTAGGATGATCGGATGACCTACATGATTTATGATTCATGATTCATATGTGGACAACCTATAGATCAGTGCAGAGACAATTCAGGTAGCTTTGAACCCACAAATAAACTCACTTCCAAATATTCCTTCTCCTACACAAGTCGTCTTCACTTTGCAGTGTAGACTTCTTTTAAGTTCTTTAAGCTTCGTTCTCTCGCCCAGTGCTCGTTACATCTTAACAGGGTGCCTACAAGCCATTACAACGCACAATAAAGACATCTATTCATTAATTCTTTTCGCGCGTCTTACTTTGCGTACTCCATTTAAACAACCTGTTTGAATATCTATACTCACACCATACACTAGGGTGTAAGGTACAAAGCCAGACGCCACCAGATTTCAAATTCCGACTGACATACAATAGACAAGTATAAAAGACTTCACTTTGCGATGTGAGCTTGCTATTCGCGCGGCACACTTTCTATTTAGTCGGTGTGGCATTTGTGGTGTCACGCGAGAATCGATCTCAGCCGTCGTGCCGTGGAATGCTATATATAGGCAAGCAACATCGTATTCCAACTGCGCTGCAACCCATACCAAAACGTGGCTGAGAATGGCGAGGGGGCCTATATCTTCTAGTCACCTGGCGGCGCCATAAGGTGGATCAAAGAAGTTAGCCGCATCTACTCTGCTGATACGTAGATATGCTGAAACTGATGCCTAAGGTTTTGCAAAGAAATTCTGCTCTTGTAATCTGGACCGAATGATGACGACTTGTGTGGAAGGAGGATGATTCGAAAGTGATTGGTCTATCGGATCTCTCTCTGCTTAAATCCTGATTTATATGTGGTCCACTAATAAATCATGTGGGCCTTCCAATCGGTCTACTCGTCTGATCAATCATGAGTTAATTACCGTCACAAAAACAATACCGTAAAAATAAACCTTGAAGCTCGAATTATAGCCCCAGCTCTCTACCATATACAGATTTCTTAGTAAAAGCATTGTTGCGAAGACAGAGGACAAAAAAGGGGTGATCTGCTTGTCGCACAGTCTCCACCAGATCGATGACAACATCGTTCCTCAACTCGAAGAGAAGCAACGTCGGTACGCGTGCTGGGCGTTGCTCAGGCGCTGGTAGACGTGCAGCATTGCCTATGCAGCGAACGAAACTATCATGATGCATGCTTAAGACGCAGCTTAGGTGATCATTACTGTTGTGGGTTGACGGTTAAGGTACTATTATCAGCTACCGTGGAAACCGTAAACCTTGAAGAACTTTAGACTTCTTGGTCCGAGTGCAAAACGCAAAGTGAAAATGCATTTACAATAGGTACTAAGTTCGCAACTTTGAATACTACCTCTAAGCCTATTATTCGCAGTGACGTCATCCACTGACG
Organism: Peronospora matthiolae; assembly: GCA_921007115.2. Lineage (NCBI taxonomy): Eukaryota > Oomycota > Peronosporomycetes > Peronosporales > Peronosporaceae > Peronospora > Peronospora matthiolae. The sequence continues at coordinate 13,254 of CAKLBY020000343.1, read as the reverse complement.
TCATGCAATGATGTCATTCCGCTGACGTCATCCAATGACGTCACTCCCTGACTTCGCCCTTACTAGTTGTTGAAGGTATGACACGGGAGTGACGAGAAGACCGGAAGAGACCGGAGGGAGCGAAGAGGCTTGAGAAGCGGAGCAGAGAAGACTTGCTCGGCAGAAGGAGAATTCGAAAGTGATTGATTATCGGGGCTTGCTACTTACTACATGATTTATATGTGGTGCACATATAAATCATGTGAAGCGTCTCATCATCCTACGCGTCTAATCAACTATGGTAATTACCGTAAGAACTACGTCGTAAATACGAAGCTGAACAGGCGGTTCGGATTGGACCGGTCACGGTTACTAATACTGGTAGGAAACCGATGACCGTCAACACAACCAAAATCGACGCCCCGTTTCATGAAGCTGTAGGCGCTTTAATGCACTTGATGACCGCGACACTACCGGACATTGCCTTTGCTGTGAGTTACGTTTCGTGCTTCGTGGAAAACCCCCAAGTCGAGCATCGGATGGCGGTCAAGCGCATTTTGCGATACTTTCAAGGGACTAAGCCGCACGGCATCTGTTTCAAGTCTGATGACAAGATAGACTTCTGCGGCTACTCGGATGCAGACTGGGCCGGTGACCATGCAGACCGCAAGTCGACTTCGGGATATGCGTTCATCCTGATGGGTGCTCCGGTGAGCTGGGGAAGCATAAAGCAGTCAAGTGTGTCACTGTCAACAATGAAGCTGAGTACATTGCACTAAGTCTGACGATTCAAGAAGGCAAGTGGGTGCATCGATTGCTGTGCGAGATTCTGGATGCCGCAGAGTACAAGTCTGGACCCGAGCTCAAGATCATGGAAGATAACCAATCGTGCATCAAGATGACGAACAATCCTGTGAACCATGGTCGGGCCAAGCACATCGACATCAAGTACCATCACATTCGTGATGAAGTCAAGCGTGGTGATGTCACTTTAAATTACTGTGAGACTACGATTATGTTGGCGGACATCATGACCAAGGGACTGCCAGGACCGCGTCACAAGGACTTGACGGCAGCGCTCGGCATACACGCGTGTTTGCATTGAGGGGGCGTATTGCGGGTTAACGGTTGAGGTGCTGTTATCAGCTACCATGGAAACCGTAAACCTGTCCAAGTCGATCCCGCGTAATTACGGTGAGTTTTTACCAATAATTAGACGCCTAGGATGATCGGATGACCTACATGATTTATGATTCATGATTCATATGTGGACAACATATAAATCAGTGCAGAGACAATTCAGGTAGCTTTGAACCCACAAATAAACTCACTTCCAAATATTCCTTCTCCTACACAAGTCGTCTTCACTTTGCAGTGTAGACTTCTTTTAAGTTCTTTAAGCTTCGTTCTCTCGCCCAGTGCTCGTTACATCTTAACAGGGTGCCTACAAGCCATTACAACGCACAATAAAGACATCTATTCATTAATTCTTTTCGCGCGTCTTACTTTGCGTACTCCATTTAAACAACCTGTTTGAATATCTATACTCACACCATACACTAGGGTGTAAGGTACAAAGCCAGACGCCACCAGATTTCAAATTCCGACTGACATACAATAGACAAGTATAAAAGACTTCACTTTGCGATGTGAGCTTGCTATTCGCGCGGCACACTTTCTATTTAGTCGGTGTGGCATTTGTGGTGTCACGCGAGAATCGATCTCAGCCGTCGTGCCGTGGAATGCTATATATAGGCAAGCAACATCGTATTCCAACTGCGCTGCAACCCATACCAAAACGTGGCTGAGAATGGCGAGGGGGCCTATATCTTCTAGTCACCTGGCGGCGCCATAAGGTGGATCAAAGAAGTTAGCCGCATCTACTCTGCTGATACGTAGATATGCTGAAACTGATGCCTAAGGTTTTGCAAAGAAATTCTGCTCTTGTAATCTGGACCGAATGATGACGACTTGTGTGGAAGGAGGATGATTCGAAAGTGATTGGTCTATCGGATCTCTCTCTGCTTAAATCCTGATTTATATGTGGTCCACTAATAAATCATGTGGGCCTTCCAATCGGTCTACTCGTCTGATCAATCATGAGTTAATTACCGTCACAAAAACAATACCGTAAAAAATAAACCTTGAAGCTCGAATTATAGCCCCAGCTCTCTACCATATACAGATTTCTTAGTAAAAGCATTGTTGCGAAGACAGAGGACAAAAAAGGGGTGATCTGCTTGTCGCACAGTCTCCACAAGATCGATGACAACATCGTTCCTCAACTCGAAGAGAAGCAACGTCGGTACGCGTGCTGGGCGTTGCTCAGGCGCTGGTAGACGTGCAGCATTGCCTATGCAGCGAACGAAACTATCATGATGCATGCTTAAGACGCAGCTTAGGTGATCATTACTGTTGTGGGTTGACGGTTAAGGTACTATTATCAGCTACCGTGGAAACCGTAAACCTTGAAGAACTTTAGACTTCTTGGTCCGAGTGCAAAACGCAAAGTGAAAATGCATTTACAATAGGTACTAAGTTCGCAACTTTGAATACTACCTCTAAGCCTATTATTCGCAGTGACGTCATCCACTGACGTCATGCAATGATGTCATTCCGCTGACGTCATCCAATGACGTCACTCCCTGACTTCGCCCTTACTAGTTGTTGAAGGTATGACACGGGAGTGACGAGAAGACCGGAAGAGACCGGAGGGAGCGAAGAGGCTCGAGAAGCGGAGCAGAGAAGACTTGCTCGGCAGAAGGAGAATTCGAAAGTGATTGATTATCGGGGCTTGCTACTTACTACATGATTTATATGTGGTGCACATATAAATCATGTGAAGCGTCTCATCATCCTACGCGTCTAATCAACTATGGTAATTACCGTAAGAACTACGTCGTAAATACGAAGCTGAACAGGCGGTTCGGATTGGACCGGTCACGGTTACTAATACTGGTAGGAAACCGATGACCGTCAACACAACCAAAATCGACGCCCCGTTTCATGAAGCTGTAGGCGCTTTAATGCACTTGATGACCGCGACACTACCGGACATTGCCTTTGCTGTGAGTTACGTTTCGTGCTTCGTGGAAAACCCCCAAGTCGAGCATCGGATGGCGGTCAAGCGCATTTTGCGATACTTTCAAGGGACTAAGTCGCACGGCATCTGTTTCAAGTCTGATGACAAGATAGACTTCTGCGGCTACTCGGATGCAGACTGGGCCGGCGACCATGCAGACCGCAAGTCGACTTCGGGATATGCGTTCATCCTGATGGGTGCTCCGGTGAGCTGGGGAAGCATAAAGCAGTCAAGTGTGTCACTGTCAACAATGAAGCTGAGTACATTGCACTAAGTCTGACGATTCAAGAAGGCAAGTGGGTGCATCGATTGCTGTGCGAGATTCTGGATGCCGCAGAGTACAAGTCTGGACCCGAGCTCAAGATCATGGAAGATAACCAATCGTGCATCAAGATGACGAACAATCCTGTGAACCATGGTCGGGCCAAGCACATCGACATCAAGTACCATCACATTCGTGATGAAGTCAAGCGTGGTGATGTCACTTTAAATTACTGTGAGACTACGATTATGTTGGCGGACATCATGACCAAGGGACTGCCAGGACCGCGTCACAAGGACTTGACGGCAGCGCTCGGCATACACGCGTGTTTGCATTGAGGGGGCGCATTGCGGGTTAACGGTTGAGGTGCTGTTATCAGCTACCATGGAAACCGTAAACCTGTCCAAGTCGATCCCGCGTAATTACGGTGAGTTTTTACCAATAATTAGACGCCTAGGATGATTGGATGACCTACATGATTTATGATTCATGATTCATATGTGGACAACCTATAGATCAGTGCAGAGACAATTCAGGTAGCTTTGAACCCACAAATAAACTCACTTCCAAATATTCCTTCTCCTACACAAGTCGTCTTCACTTTGCAGTGTAGACTTCTTTTAAGTTCTTTAAGCTTCGTTCTCTCGCCCAGTGCTCGTTACATCTTAACAGGGTGCCTACAAGCCATTACAACGCACAATAAAGACATCTATTCATTAATTCTTTTCGCGCGTCTTACTTTGCGTACTCCATTTAAACAACCTGTTTGAATATCTATACTCACACCATACACTAGGGTGTAAGGTACAAAGCCAGACGCCACCAGATTTCAAATTCCGACTGACATACAATAGACAAGTATAAAAGACTTCACTTTGCGATGTGGGCTTGCTATTCGCGCGGCACACTTTCTATTTAGTCGGTGTGGCATTTGTGGTGTCACGCGAGAATCGATCTCAGCCGTCGTGCCGTGGAATGCTATATATAGGCAAGCAACATCGTATTCCAACTGCGCTGCAACACATACCAAAACGTGGCTGAGAATGGCGAGGGGGCCTATATCTTCTAGTCACCTGGCGGCGCCATAAGGTGGATCAAAGAAGTTAGCCGCATCTACTCTGCTGATACGTAGATATGCTGAAACTGATGCCTAAGGTTTTGCAAAGAAATTCTGCTCTTGTAATCTGGACCGAATGATGACGACTTGTGTGGAAGGAGGATGATTCGAAAGTGATTGGTCTATCGGATCTCTCTCTGCTTAAATCCTGATTTATATGTGGTCCACTAATAAATCATGTGGGCCTTCCAATCGGTCTACTCGTCTGATCAATCATGAGTTAATTACCGTCACAAAAACAATACCGTAAAAAATAAACCTTGAAGCTCGAATTATAGCCCCAGCTCTCTACCATATACAGAATTCTTAGTAAAAGCATTGTTGCGAAGACAGAGGACAAAAAGGGGTGATCTGCTTGTCGCACAGTCTCCACAAGATCGATGACAACATCGTTCCTCAACTCGAAGAGAAGCAACGTCGGTACGCGTGCTGGGCGTTGCTCAGGCGCTGGTAGACGTGCAGCATTGCCTATGCAGCGAACGAAACTATCATGATGCATGCTTAAGACGCAGCTTAGGTGATCATTACTGTTGTGGGTTGACGGTTAAGGTACTATTATCAGCTACCGTGGAAACCGTAAACCTTGAAGAACTTTAGACTTCTTGGTCCGAGTGCAAAACGCAAAGTGAAAATGCATTTACAATAGGTACTAAGTTCGCAACTTTGAATACTACCTCTAAGCCTATTATTCGCAGTGACGTCATCCACTGACGTCATGCAATGATGTCATTCCGCTGACGTCATCCAATGACGTCATTCCCTGACTTCGCCCTTACTAGTTGTTGAAGGTATGACACGGGAGTGACGAGAAGACCGGAAGAGACCGGAGGGAGCGAAGAGGCTCGAGAAGCGGAGCAGAGAAGACTTGCTCGGCAGAAGGAGAATTCGAAAGTGATTGATTATCGGGGCTTGCTACTTACTACATGATTTATATGTGGTGCACATATAAATCATGTGAAGCGTCTCATCATCCTACGCGTCTAATCAACTATGGTAATTACCGTAAGAACTACGTCGTAAATACGAAGCTGAACAGGCGGTTCGGATTGGACCGGTCACGGTTACTAATACTGGTAGGAAACCGATGACCGTCAACACAACCAAAATCGACGCCCCGTTTCATGAAGCTGTAGGCGCTTTAATGCACTTGATGACCGCGACACTACCGGACATTGCTTTTGCTGTGAGTTACGTTTCGTGCTTCGTGGAAAACCCCCAAGTCGAGCATCGGATGGCGGTCAAGCGCATTTTGCGATACTTTCAAGGGACTAAGTCGCACGGCATCTGTTTCAAGTCTGATGACAAGATAGACTTCTGCGGCTACTCGGATGCAGACTGGGCCGGCGACCATGCAGACCGCAAGTCGACTTCGGGATATGCGTTCATCCTGATGGGTGCTCCGGTGAGCTGGGGAAGCATAAAGCAGTCAAGTGTGTCACTGTCAACAAATGAAGCTGAGTACATTGCACTAAGTCTGACGATTCAAGAAGGCAAGTGGGTGCATCGATTGCTGTGCGAGATTCTGGATGCCGCAGAGTACAAGTCTGGACCCGAGCTCAAGATCATGGAAGATAACCAATCGTGCATCAAGATGACGAACAATCCTGTGAACCATGGTCGGGCCAAGCACATCGACATCAAGTACCATCACATTCGTGATGAAGTCAAGCGTGGTGATGTCACTTTAAATTACTGTGAGACTACGATTATGTTGGCGGACATCATGACCAAGGGACTGCCAGGACCGCGTCACAAGGACTTGACGGCAGCGCTCGGCATACACGCGTGTTTGCATTGAGGGGGCGCATTGTGGGTTAACGGTTGAGGTGCTGTTATCAGCTACCATGGAAACCGTAAACCTGTCCAAGTCGATCCCGCGTAATTACGGTGAGTTTTTACCAATGATTAGACGCATAGGATGATCGGATGACCTACATGATTTATGATTCATGATTCATATGTGGACAACATATAAATCAGTGCAGAGACAATTCAGGTAGCTTTGAACCCACAAATAAACTCACTTCCAAATATTCCTTCTCCTACACAAGTCGTCTTCACTTTGCAGTGTAGACTTCTTTTAAGTTCTTTAAGCTTCGTTCTCTCGCCCAGTGCTCGTTACATCTTAACAGGGTGCCTACAAGCCATTACAACGCACAATAAAGACATCTATTCATTAATTCTTTTCGCGCGTCTTACTTTGCGTACTCCATTTAAACAACCTGTTTGAATATCTATACTCACACCATACACTAGGGTGTAAGGTACAAAGCCAGACGCCACCAGATTTCAAATTCCGACTGACATACAATAGACAAGTATAAAAGACTTCACTTTGCGATGTGGGCTTGCTATTCGCGCGGCACACTTTCTATTTAGTCGGTGTGGCATTTGTGGTGTCACGCGAGAATCGATCTCAGCCGTCGTGCCGTGGAATGCTATATATAGGCAAGCAACATCGTATTCCAACTGCGCTGCAACCCATACCAAAACGTGGCTGAGAATGGCGAGGGGGCCTATATCTTCTAGTCACCTGGCGGCGCCATAAGGTGGATCAAAGAAGTTAGCCGCATCTACTCTGCTGATACGTAGATATGCTGAAACTGATGCCTAAGGTTTTGCAAAGAAATTCTGCTCTTGTAATCTGGACCGAATGATGACGACTTGTGTGGAAGGAGGATGATTCGAAAGTGATTGGTCTATCGGATCTCTCTCTGCTTAAATCCTGATTTATATGTGGTCCACTAATAAATCATGTGGGCCTTCCAATCGGTCTACTCGTCTGATCAATCATGAGTTAATTACCGTCACAAAAACAATACCGTAAAAAATAAACCTTGAAGCTCGAATTATAGCCCCAGCTCTCTACCATATACAGAATTCTTAGTAAAAGCATTGTTGCGAAGACGGAGGACAAAAAAGGGGTGATCTGCTTGTCGCACAGTCTCCACAAGATCGATGACAACATCGTTCCTCAACTCGAAGAGAAGCAACGTCGGTACGCGTGCTGGGCGTTGCTCAGGCGCTGGTAGACGTGCAGCATTGCCTATGCAGCGAACGAAACTATCATGATGCATGCTTAAGACGCAGCTTAGGTGATCATTACTGTTGTGGGTTGACGGTTAAGGTACTATTATCAGCTACCGTGGAAACCGTAAACCTTGAAGAACTTTAGACTTCTTGGTCCGAGTGCAAAACGCAAAGTGAAAATGCATTTACAATAGGTACTAAGTTCGCAACTTTGAATACTACCTCTAAGCCTATTATTCGCAGTGACGTCATCCACTGACGTCATGCAATGATGTCATTCCGCTGACGTCATCCAATGACGTCACTCCCTGACTTCGCCCTTACTAGTTGTTGAAGGTATGACACGGGAGTGACGAGAAGACCGGAAGAGACCGGAGGGAGCGAAGAGGCTTGAGAAGCGGAGCAGAGAAGACTTGCTCGGCAGAAGGAGAATTCGAAAGTGATTGATTATCGGGGCTTGCTACTTACTACATGATTTATATGTGGTGCACATATAAATCATGTGAAGCGTCTCATCATCCTACGCGTCTAATCAACTATGGTAATTACCGTAAGAACTACGTCGTAAATACGAAGCTGAACAGGCGGTTCGGATTGGACCGGTCACGGTTACTAATACTGGTAGGAAACCGATGACCGTCAACACAACCAAAATCGACGCCCCGTTTCATGAAGCTGTAGGCGCTTTAATGCACTTGATGACCGCGACACTACCGGACATTGCCTTTGCTGTGAGTTACGTTTCGTGCTTCGTGGAAAACCCCCAAGTCGAGCATCGGATGGCGGTCAAGCGCATTTTGCGATACTTTCAAGGGACTAAGTCGCACGGCATCTGTTTCAAGTCTGATGACAAGATAGACTTCTGCGGCTACTCGGATGCAGACTGGGCCGGCGACCATGCAGACCGCAAGTCGACTTCGGGATATGCGTTCATCCTGATGGGTGCTCCGGTGAGCTGGGGAAGCAAAAAGCAGTCAAGTGTGTCACTGTCAACAAATGAAGCTGAGTACATTGCACTAAGTCTGACGATTCAAGAAGGCAAGTGGGTGCATCGATTGCTGTGCGAGATTCTGGATGCCGCAGAGTACAAGTCTGGACCCGAGCTCAAGATCATGGAAGATAACCAATCGTGCATCAAGATGACGAACAATCCTGTGAACCATGGTCGGGCCAAGCACATCGACATCAAGTACCATCACATTCGTGATGAAGTCAAGCGTGGTGATGTCACTTTAAATTACTGTGAGACTACGATTATGTTGGCGGACATCATGACCAAGGGACTGCCAGGACCGCGTCACAAGGACTTGACGGCAGCGCTCGGCATACACGCGTGTTTGCATTGAGGGGGCGCATTGCGGGTTAACGGTTGAGGTGCTGTTATCAGCTACCATGGAAACCGTAAACCTGTCCAAGTCGATCCCGCGTAATTACGGTGAGTTTTTACCAATAATTAGACGCATAGGATGATCGGATGACCTACATGATTTATGATTCATGATTCATATGTGGACAACCTATAGATCAGTGCAGAGACAATTCAGGTAGCTTTGAACCCACAAATAAACTCACTTCCAAATATTCCTTCTCCTACACAAGTCGTCTTCACTTTGCAGTGTAGACTTCTTTTAAGTTCTTTAAGCTTCGTTCTCTCGCCCAGTGCTCGTTACATCTTAACAGGGTGCCTACAAGCCATTACAACGCACAATAAAGACATCTATTCATTAATTCTTTTCGCGCGTCTTACTTTGCGTACTCCATTTAAACAACCTGTTTGAATATCTATACTCACACCATACACTAGGGTGTAAGGTACAAAGCCAGACGCCACCAGATTTCAAATTCCGACTGACATACAATAGACAAGTATAAAAGACTTCACTTTGCGATGTGAGCTTGCTATTCGCGCGGCACACTTTCTATTTAGTCGGTGTGGCATTTGTGGTGTCACGCGAGAATCGATCTCAGCCGTCGTGCCGTGGAATGCTATATATAGGCAAGCAACATCGTATTCCAACTGCGCTGCAACCCATACCAAAACGTGGCTGAGAATGGCGAGGGGGCCTATATCTTCTAGTCACCTGGCGGCGCCATAAGGTGGATCAAAGAAGTTAGCCGCATCTACTCTGCTGATACGTAGATATGCTGAAACTGATGCCTAAGGTTTTGCAAAGAAATTCTGCTCTTGTAATCTGGACCGAATGATGACGACTTGTGTGGAAGGAGGATGATTCGAAAGTGATTGGTCTATCGGATCTCTCTCTGCTTAAATCCTGATTTATATGTGGTCCACTAATAAATCATGTGGGCCTTCCAATCGGTCTACTCGTCTGATCAATCATGAGTTAATTACCGTCACAAAAACAATACCGTAAAAAATAAACCTTGAAGCTCGAATCATAGCCCCAGCTCTCTACCATATACAGATGTGAAATTCGATCCCGCGTCATTACGGTGAGTTTTTACCAATAATTAGACGCATAGGATGATTGGATGACCTACATGATTTATGATTCATGATTCATATGTGGACAACATATAAATCAGTGCAGAGACAATTCAGGTAGCTTTGAACCCACAAATAAACTCACTTCCAAATATTCCTTCTCCTACACAAGTCGTCTTCACTTTGCAGTGTAGACTTCTTTTAAGTTCTTTAAGCTTCGTTCTCTCGCCCAGTGCTCGTTACATCTTAACAGGGTGCCTACAAGCCATTACAACGCACAAAAAGACATCTATTCATTAATTGTTTTCGCGCGTCTTACTTTGCGTACTCCATTTAAGCAACCTGTTTGAATATCTATACTCACACCATACGCTAGGGTGTAAGGTACAAAGCCAGACGCCACCAGATTTCAAATTCCGACTGACATACAATAGACAAGTATAAAAGACTTCACTTTGCGATGTGAGCTTGCTATTCGCGCGGCACACTTTCTATTTAGTCGGTGTGGCATTTGTGGTGTCACGCGAGAATCGATCTCAGCCGTCGTGCCGTGGAATGCTATATATAGGCAAGCAACATCGTATTCCAACTGCGCTGCAACCCATGCCAAAACGTGGCTGAGAATGGCGAGGGGGCCTATATCTTCTAGTCACCTGGCGGCGCCATAAGGTGGATCAAAGAAGTTAGCCGCATCTACTCTGCTGATACGTAGATATGCTGAAACTGATGCCTAAGGTTTTGCAAAGAAATTCTGCTCTTGTAATCTGGACCGAATGATGACGACTTGTGTGGAAGGAGGATGATTCGAAAGTGATTGGTCTATCGGATCTCTCTCTGCTTAAATCCTGATTTATATGTGGTCCACTAATAAATCATGTGGGCCTTCCAATCGGTCTACTCGTCTGATCAATCATGAGTTAATTACCGTCACAAAAACAATACCGTAAAAAATAAACCTTGAAGCTCGAATCATAGCCCCAGCTCTCTACCATATACAGATGTGAAATTCGATCCCGCGTCATTACGGTGAGTTTTTACCAATAATTAGACGCATAGGATGATTGGATGACCTACATGATTTATGATTCATGATTCATATGTGGACAACATATAAATCAGTGCAGAGACAATTCAGGTAGCTTTGAACCCACAAATAAACTCACTTCCAAATATTCCTTCTCCTACACAAGTCGTCTTCACTTTGCAGTGTAGACTTCTTTTAAGTTCTTTAAGCTTCGTTCTCTCGCCCAGTGCTCGTTACATCTTAACAGGGTGCCTACAAGCCATTACAACGCACAATAAAGACATCTATTCGTTAATTCTTTTCGCGCGTCTTACTTTGCGTACTCCATTTAAACAACCTGTTTGAATATCTATACTCACACCATACACTAGGGTGTAAGGTACAAAGCCAGACGCCACCAGATTTCAAATTCCGACTGACATACAATAGACAAGTATAAAAGACTTCACTTTGCGATGTGAGCTTGCTATTCGCGCGGCACACTTTCTATTTAGTCGGTGTGGCATTTGTGGTGTCACGCGAGAATCGATCTCAGCCGTCGTGCCGTGGAATGCTATATATAGGCAAGCATCATCGTATTCCAACTGCGCTGCAACCCATGCCAAAACGTGGCTGAGAATGGCGAGGGGGCCTATATCTTCTAGTCACCTGGCGGCGCCATAAGGTGGATCAAAGAGGTTAGCCGCATCTACTCTGCTGATACGTAGATATGCTGAAACTGATGCCTAAGGTTTTGCAAAGAAATTCTGCTCTTGTAATCTGGACCGAATGATGACGACTTGTGTGGAAGGAGGATGATTCGAAAGTGATTGGTCTATCGGATCTCTCTCTGCTTAAATCCTGATTTATATGTGGTCCACTAATAAATCATGTGGGCCTTCCAATCGGTCTACTCGTCTGATCAATCATGAGTTAATTACCGTCACAAAAACAATACCGTAAAAAATAAACCTTGAAGCTCGAATCATAGCCCCAGCTCTCTACCATATACAGATGTGAAATTCGATCCCGCGTCATTACGGTGAGTTTTTACCAATAATTAGACGCATAGGATGATTGGATGACCTACATGATTTATGATTTATGATTCATATGTGGACAACATATAAATCAGTGCAGAGACAATTCAGGTAGCTTTGAACCCACAAATAAACTCACTTCCAAATATTCCTTCTCCTACACAAGTCGTCTTCACTTTGCAGTGTAGACTTCTTTTAAGTTCTTTAAGCTTCGTTCTCTCGCCCAGTGCTCGTTACATCTTAACAGGGTGCCTACAAGCCATTACAACGCACAAAAAGACATCTATTCATTAATTGTTTTCGCGCGTCTTACTTTGCGTACTCCATTTAAACAACCTGTTTGAATATCTATACTCACACCATACACTAGGGTGTTAGGTACAAAGCCAGACGCCACCAGATTTCAAATTCCGACTGACATACAATAGACAAGTATAAAAGACTTCACTTTGCGATTTGAGCTTGCTATTCGCGCGGCACACTTTCTATTTAGTCGGTGTGGCATTTGTGGTGTCACGCGAGAATCGATCTCAGCCGTCGTGCCGTGGAATGCTATATATAGGCAAGCAACATCGTATTCCAACTGCGCTGCAACCCATGCCAAAACGTGGCTGAGAATGGCGAGGGGCCTATATCTTCTAGTCACCTGGCGGCGCCATAAGGTGGATCAAAGAAGTTAGCCGCATCTACTCTGCTGATACGTAGATATGCTGAAACTGATGCCTAAGGTTTTGCAAAGAAATTCTGCTCTTGTAATCTGGACCGAATGATGACGACTTGTGTGGAAGGAGGATGATTCGAAAGTGATTGGTCTATCGGATCTCTCTCTGCTTAAATCCTGATTTATATGTGGTCCACTAATAAATCATGTGGGCCTTCCAATCGGTCTACTCGTCTGATCAATCATGAGTTAATTACCGCCACAAAAACAATACCGTAAAAAATAAACCTTGAAGCTCGAATTATAGCCCCAGCTCTCTACCATATACAGATGTGAAATTCGATCCCGCGTAATTACGGTGAGTTTTTACCAATAATTAGATGCAAAGGATGATCGGATGACCTACATGATTTATGATTCATGATTCATATGTGGACAACATATAAATCAGTGCAGAGACAATTCAGGTAGCTTTGAACCCACAATAAACTCACTTTCAAATATTCCTTCTCCTACACAAGTCGTCTTCACTTTGCAGTGTAGACTTCTTTTAAGTTTTTTAAGCTTCGTTCTCTCGCCCAGTGCTCGTTACATCTTAACAGGGTGCCTACAAGCCATTACAAGAACTTTAGAC
>CAKLBY020000342.1:0-52550 GCA_921007115.2 Peronospora matthiolae | reverse complement strand
CATCTGATGACTCGTTAGCTTCAGTGCGCTGTGAGTGCACTGCACCAACATCAATCTTTCTTCAGTGAGGGCTTCCTCGCTCTCACTGGCATCATCTTCTTCGACATCGATGTTGTCGATATCGGCATCAAACGCAATGACCTCATCGTCAGAGTGTGATGAGCGTGAACCAAATCGGCTTTTGCTCGCGCGAGTCTCTCCCCCCTTAAACCAGAGTTACACTCGAGTAAGGTGGGTACGTGGATGGCGTAAGCCATTCACATAAAACGGGTGTACGTGTCGTAGACGCATGCACCGAGTTGTTAAGGGCAAACTCTACCATTGGCAAGAACTCACTCCCACTCTTAAAGGAGTGTACGTATCCTCGAAGTATCTCTTCTAGGACACGATTGGATCGTTCCGTCCGACCATCTGACTCTGGATGATCAGATGTCGACATCTTCTAGCGCGTTCCGAGTGATTTGAACACGGAACGCCAGAAATCAGCAGTGAAGCGTGGATCTCTGTCTGATACGAGTTTACGGGGTAACCCATGAAGTCGGAAGATGGTGTCGATAAAGACACAAGCACAGCCACTTGCTGTGATTGACTCGGGCACAGCCACAAGGTGGACCATTTTGCTGAATCTGTCAACAAATAGCAAGAATACCCGTATTCCTGCGTGCGTCTTTGGGTAACCCGAAGACGAAATCTGTTGAGATGGATTCCCAGCACTTTGCCGGAACTGGTAGAGGCTGTAAAAGGTGCACGCAGTGAAGGACTTGATTCACGCGTTGACAGACTTCGCATGCGCGAACATACTTTCGCATGCAAACTGATACTGGCGGGGCCAGTAAAAGTCTCGACTCACCGTGAGATAGATTTTCTCACGGCCACGATGTCTTCCCCTATAGGAGCATCGTGATGCTCGGACATGATCCGCAAACGCAGATCAGTATCATCTGGAACGACAACACGTGGTGTGTCACCAGTAACGGCTGTATAATACAGTAAACCGTTGCAAAGTAGTGTATCAATCTGATGCAGATCGATACGCAGACGATAATCGTTTCAACGATTCTCGAGATGGCTGTGAGAGATGTGTCAACAACTTCATCATCTCACCATCTTGGGCATACGTCCGCCTCACATCATCATGCAACGTTGAAGATGGTATGGTGGACGTGATAACCGCAACAGTGGCTGTGTTATTGTTGGGTTTCACGACTAGTTCAAAGTCGGGACGACGTGAGAGTGCATTAGTGACGACATTAATTCTTCCTGGTTTGTACTCTTCCGTAAAGTTGTACTCTGCAAAGAATGAAAACCACCGCGCCATTCGTTGTGAAAGGTGCGGGCTGTTTCCTGCCGTGCGTAACGACACATGGTCTGTGCAGACAATGAAGGATCTATCTCCTAATAGATAAACTCTGAGCTTCTCGAGTGCATACTTCATGGCAAGGGGTTCCTTGTCATGCACTGGATAGTTCCGCTCAGCTGGTTGCAGCTGACGCGACTGATAGCAGACGACGCGTTCAACGCCTTCAAGATCGTACTGCATTAGTGCACAGCCGATTGCGAAATCGCTGGCATCACAGACCACATGAAATGGCCTGTCCTGATCGGCAATTGCTAGGACTGGGGATTGTATCAAGCTCTGCTTGATACATCAAAGGAGCGCTGACATTCAGCGTTCCATAACCACCTCTCGTTCTTTTCAACAAACGAGAGAGGTGTACAGTCATCTCGGCGTCATTGCGTGAATACTTGTGCAAATACGCCGCTAGCCCAAGGAATTTTTGAAGACCTTTGACATCAACTGGCACAGGCCAGTCGGTGATCGCCTTGATCTTTTCGGGATCAGGACGTACACCGTTGTTACCAACGATGCATCCAAGAAGTGGTATTTCGCTTGCTGCAAATATACACTTCTTGAGGTTTGCATACAATTGATGCTTTCGCATGATTGTAAGAACCTGTCGGACGTGGCATCTGTGAACCTCAACGTCCGACTTTCCATCCATATCCCGGCTATGGATGAATACGTCATCGAACAACTCGGTGCAAATTCTCGTACTGGTCTCAACAGATGTGATACACATCTGTTGAACGTGGCAGGGGCATTCCTAAGCCCTTGTGACATTACTAGCCATTCCCAGAGAGATTTATACCGCGCGGTCCTTCAGATCACCCTGGGGTTAACTGCGAGTACTCTGACTCAGTTTGAACTCCTTACAGGACCCGCACCGCTCATTACACGATGGAGCTTTTCGGCTTGTAGGGCCTCCGGACGGCACTGGCCACTCATTGGTGGTTGCTCGTCTACATTATTAGCCTATCTCCGGCGCCCTGTAATTGAACCCTTACCAAATATCGATCCAGGTACCTCCCGGTCCCAGTTCCAGTGGTCTATCACTCGGCCACTGGGGTCGGTTCTAGCCATTCCCAGAGCATGCCGCTAGGCGTGATCACTGCGGTATAGGGTATGTCTCCTTCTCGCATAAGGATTTGATAGAAGCCATCCATCAAAATCCATGGACGAAAAGATGGTACTCTTTGACATACCGTCAATGATTACGTCCTTCCTTGGTATCGGCGTCTGAGCCGGTACCGTTGCAGCATTCAACTTGTTGAATGCATGCACTATCTTCCACCCTCATGTTGCTTTTCGCACACAGAAGGTCGGAGAGCTATGTGGGGAAGTTTATTCCCTCACATGGCCCGCAGCTAAACGATCGGCAAAGAACTAGTCGACCGCAAGTACTTGTTCACGAAGCAGTGGCCACTGCTTCATAACACAGTACTTCGAGCCTGGTTTAAGCTCGACCTCGTGTCGAGTACCTTTATCCTTCGGTAACTCGGACGGAACAGTTTCAGGGAATACATCCTTGAATTTAACCAAATCTTCATTGAGAGGATTTGTCTTGAGCGATTCCCACGATTGGGAGTCATATCGCTCCACTCGTGTCTTTTCATCTAGGACACTCTCGTCCATAGATGAACTACTGAGAACTCTCTCGTTCTCAGTGAACACTGTTGCTGACCTTATGTCGGCTACACACTCGTCGTTAGCGACGGGTATGCAGATCTGCTTGACTTTGCCACTACGCAGATCACGCAAGAACCTTTTATGTTCGAGATTTGGCAACTGAGTGATCTCCGAAGTCAACTTCGGAGGCACAATCAGATCAAGTGTGTGAGCGCCTACGCTTGATACGTCATTGACTAGGACATTCAATGTCTCTGTCATTTCCTGGGGACTTATTCCCTCAGGCCTCGAAGGATTTATTCTTCGGCTTCCCGGGGACGTATTCCCTCGGGTTTCGGGGAACTTATTTCCACCGTATCTGTAACATCAGGACTTATGCCCTTGATTTCCTCTAGCTGTGGCTGCGCAACCACAGTGAGATCCTCTACGAAAGACTCTCCAGTCGATCTAGGATTATCGTTTCGCTTAACCTGAGCGATCGATGGTTTCTCTTCTAGATGTTCCGTGGTAGGGATACATCTTTGTCCCGGTCCACTCGACTTATTCGAGTGGTGGAACTTTGGCGCAGCCTGTGTTTCCTCACAGCCACCGGAAGCTTGCTCCGAAGTGTAACTGTTTGTTACACTAAGGTTTCGTGCAGTCGTACTAGCGACCGTACCACAAGTGAGGCCATCGCACTCACTCGTAGTACATCCACACGCTTGTGGACGCTCCAGAACGTTCATCAATGGCCATCTGATGAACAAGCGGCAGGCATCGTTACTGTTCGATGTTGCCAGTTTACCCGTGGTTCGTACCTTCTGAGCCACGGTATTCCAAGGATGACATCAAATTTGTCATCCAAATCCAATACAATAAAGTCATCGTCATATCGGGTATCTTCTAGCGTATAGTGGATCTTCACTATACGCTTCATGACGGTTACGGATGCGCCTGTCGCAAGACGTACCGTCATCCTCGTAGGAGGTGTGTCACATTCACTGAACTTAAAATGACCATCTTCTAGCGATTGGCGTCGCACTAAATTGTTGGACGCCCCACAATCGACTAGAGCTCGAAGTACAAACTAATTCGTCACTTCGAGTTTCAAGGTAATGAGTGAGATCTCATTACCTGGAGCATCAACGCACAATGTTTGTGTGTTGGGAGCAACCTTCATCAAGAGGCCTACAAATTCTCTTGACGTTGCTGGACCAGTAGGGTGCACCTACTGATCCTGTCCGATTTTGACGGTCCATCCCGTTGTTGCGTCTTTGCACCAACAGCGGACCCTCGTCCCTGCCCCTTTCTCATGGGTGGACGGTCATTACGCCCAGTGTTGCGAGACACTGGACGAGGGGCACTACACTCGTGAGCGTAGTGTCCTGTCTTTTGACATCTGTTGCATTTATGCAGCTTCTTGTAGTCTGTAGAGCGAGCCTTCTCGCTCTCTGCATAACAGAGTTCCATCGGCTCTGGACCTCCGCTGTCATATCGTCTCGGTTGACGAAATGATGTCGAGCTGGCGCGAGCCTGTCTCAGACTGAAGTCTTCCTGTTCCGCAATGGAAATGGCTTGTTCTTGTGAATCTAGTTGAAGTCAGAACAGGTGAGTCTTGACGGGACCATCCGCAAGACCCTGCGTGAACACCGAAACCAACGTGTATTCATCAACCGGGTTGGAACTTATACAACTCGTGAGATGTCGTATATGTTGTGCATAAGCGTGCACATCACGCTTACCCTTTTTGATCTTCAAGAGTTCAGTTCGAGCTCTGAACTCAGCTCTAGGCGGTTCAAACGTTTGTCTGAGCCGCGACTTGAAGACTTCTAACGACCCAAACGCATGTGGGTCGTGCAACTTGATCCCCAAAGCCCAAGTCTTGGCACGTCCTGCCAGATTTGATTGGGCAAATGCAACTTACCGTTCTCCGTCGTCGATGCGACGCGCCCTTATGGCGCCGTCCAATTCGACAAACCATCTCACGAGGGAGTCCTCTTCGACTCCCCTATACTTGGAGATGTCAATCTTCAATGTCTCGGGTCGACGCGAGTGCATCGACCCACCACCAGCAGCCTGCTGCTGTCTCAACAGTTCAAACTGTTGAGCACCCTGTTCTCTCAACAACTATGCTTGATGAGAACCTTGTTGTTGAAGCAAGGCTACTTTCTCGCGTTCAGCGTCAAGTTCATTTTGAATGAACTTGGCGATAATAGCATGTTGGGCATCTCTATTGAGAGCCTCTAGCATGACGCTAACAGCATGGATGTCCATGGTTGAACCCATCCGTTCAACCGCATCCCATTCGACATCGCTCAAATGGGAGTAGCCGTCACGCGTAGCGTGAAAGCTTTGGTCATCTTCATCATCTAACATATTCATGTTAGATGTGAACGTGGTCCTTGGACGGACTACGAAGTGCTACCAGGTGTAACGGGGCACCCTCAAGCTTGTACTGATGACAGTACAAGCTACTTATTCTGATGACAGAATAAGGCGGTGCCTCGTAACTTCACGTAGACTGATACGTGCAGAGGAAGACGGTAAGAAGAAGCGAGTACTTGGTTAAAGTAAAAAGGAGAACTGTATTTATAATAGTTAATGTCTGTTAATAAACGACTATACATCCTCATCTAATTATGTCTGAATACGAATGTGCATATCAGCTATCTGCTCACCACTCATTGCGTGCGTCTGTCGTGGCGCGTCTTCGTTGGTTGATATAATGGCCTATATCAACCAATTAGGAACTACTCGTAAGTGCTGCAGAATATTTGTCCTTATGACAATATTCTGAGAATAAAACTCTTTTAGTTGTACTCTATTCACAATTTCTTACAAATTGTTATGTAACGATTCACCCCGTTACAAACATTCAAGGAGCATCACTGCGGTTATGGCAGTCTTTGCATCGAGACGCAACGAACGCGTAGAGATTTTCCCACCTTTATTCAGATCAAACCTTGTCACGTGCAGCGCTATTCACAACTTCCACGTCTGCCCCTCCAGGAGCTACAATCTCCACTGGCACCAATCACAAATCACGTCCCATTCGTCTTTTATCACATCGTTCACTCGAACGTAAGCTATACAAGAAGCAAATCAGGAGTCCTCTTGCTTCTGAAGGAGCTCACATGATGGTAATCAAAGTGCTGTACTTTGCGTCGGCGCGAGAGGAGATCGGTCTTCGTGAGGAGAAGATACAGCTACCGGACGAGAGCAACATCACGCTGGCGTCACTGCGCCGGCTGCTGCTGGACAAGTACCCGCACGCCACGTCGACCATTGAAAGCATCACGTTTGCGCTCAACCTCGAGTACTCTGACGACGACGTGGCACTGACGGATGGAGACGAAGTGGCACTCATCCCTCCCATTAGCGGCGGATAAAGGCTGCAGAATCAAAGGACCAGAGAGACGAGAAGCAGTCCTTATCGTATCGGGATATAGATGAATGAAACAATCCAAACCTTACCGTGTCTTGCTTCCTACCTGTCAAACCACAATACGTCGTCCATATCAACGCTGTCAGCGAAACAAATCTGTTTCATGAGCACCAGACGCCCACCGTGCATTTAAAAACGCGGTCCAGGTCTTGATTGGTGCTACTGGATGGCGGCGAGACCAGCAGCTTCTTAGGCGACACACTGACAACCAGCGACGGGAGTTCGTCATCCAGCAGCGTAAGTGCTGCCAGCCAGAGACTAAAAAGCCTTAAACTCGGCGTTGACTACTTCGCTCCTCTACTTCCATCACGGGTGGTTCACCTTGTTGCGGGTGACCAGATGAAGGCACTGACCACGATCTAGCATGGTAGCAATGCCCGCTCATTTGTCTACACTGCGTTTTAGAAAGCAGACAGAACTCCCAGCAACGGACAAGACTATAGTTGTCAGCGCAGTTGCAGCACCTCGCTCTCGTTTTGAGCAGGAAGGAATCAACGAAGCTTTGACGCGCTTCCACTGACTCATTATGTGGAAATGGGCTCGGACGGCCAACGAATACTTCGTTCGGACGCATCGGACCTACACCCAGTGCCACGTCAAGTGCCGTGGTCGACAACATCCATCGCACCCTTTCAATAGTAGGCTCTTCGTCTGCCTCAACGGCTACCCTTCCATCTGTAGCGTGTGTTCACGTGAACACACGCTACACTACGGAAGCAAGGCAATTGTAGACATGACAGGCCACATCAATATAGTAATCAGTTGGTAGCACTCGTCCCACGTGCGAGTCCATCCTCTCGAACTAGTCCCTCAATCTATCCGTCTCAATATTCGACATGAGATGGCTCGACAACGCAATGGCGGCGAGTAGTACCTGCCTGCAGCCGATGCCAGCGCCCGTGTGCAGCTGCAATGTTAATCTTCTACTTACATTCGTGCGGATTATCATAAATGGCCCTGAGCTCGTACGTCTGCCGGTCTTCGCTGTCGAACTTGACCTTTGTGGACTGTCATGTTATTTTCGTGCTTTCCGCGCGTGCTTTTCCAGGTGAGGAACGGGGTGACGATTCAGGAGCTTAATGGGAACCAACGGCCGGATACGTTTAGCGCGTGTGATGGATTGGCGAAATTCTGAAGACTCGGGCCTCGCACAAGTCTGAAGCATCACATGTGAAGTGGCGGAGAGTTGCGATGTGATTTTGGCACACAAGTGTCGGTCTTTTACAAAGTGCCGGTTGAAATTGCACGCTGCGTGGAGATTCGAAGGTGGCTTAGAATTGGTGGGAGGGTATCGGTAAGGCCTATTTGTTTGCTGATGAAGGCGTGTGGAGTTTGTGCTACTGCTTTTTGGTGGAATGTAGCATGATCATTCGGCGGTAACATGCTACAGTCATTCATTGAGATGAATGTGGTCGAAGCAGCACCGATTGCTTGACCAATGAGTGTCGAACCTTGAACGCCGGACGACTTGTAGTTGATCAGATTGCATGCAGGGGAATTTGAGACGGAGTTGTTTCGACAAGAGAGGTGGTCAATCAGGTGAAATTGACTACTGTTGTATGGATAGAAAAGATGACTTTCTTACGCGATAGCAGGTGTGTGTGGTAAATGACGAGCAAGTGATCCCGATATGGGTCGATAGAACGCGGTGATTCGAATCAGGACGTCTCTTCCAGATGGAGTGTCGGTCAAACACTTGTGCAGCAATCGTGCTGCAACTGTACTTATCACCCACGCATTTGTGAAGAACATTTCGCCCATGGATTTTTGATGCTATGCTTGTTTATTGCTTCGTTGTCGAGAAGAAGCTCGGCTAACTCCCGCCTTGAAGGTTAGAGTGGCACCGAAATAGCGCTATGAGTCTGAAAACAATGAACGGCTTGAGTCCCGGTTTGTTCAATGAGTAATTGACAACGTCTGTTGTCTTGGTACGGAACCAGTAGTGACACTCAAACAAAGCACAGCTTTGTTGTATGACTAAAGGCTGCGTACCGTCACCAAATAATTTAGGTGCACTACAAAACGATACGACGCACGAAGAATTGATTCAGCAAGAAAGTCTAGCTACGTTTGATGGCGAAAGACGCTCCTACGTGACGCTATGGAGCCCAACATAGAAGACGACGACACAAAATATCGCGCACACTGACTATGTGGGGTACTACTGTATTGGTAGGTCTTTGTGATTTGGATAGATACTGACCCTGCACCTCGTATTTTTTAACCACAGGCAGCAAGATATCTGTTGTGTTGCAAAACGAAGGCCTCTTTTATTGCATTGTACGGGGCTACGTCCTTCCCTTTCGATCCATGCTGGCAACTTGGGGCATCACAAGGCACAAATCGGTCTAATCTCGTGGATTATAACACTTCCGGCCCTATCTCCTTCGCTCCAGTGGCGCTGTTGACGAACCCCCGTGATCTCAATGACGGCCAATCTGCATCGGCTTGCCAAGTCCGATAATCAAATTGACACTGGATCAGCTCGATTTAGCAAAGCCACGTTGTTTGTGTCACAAAGGAGAACTCTACGCTGCCTTGATAATAAAGGCGTGTCCTGTTTGGTCGCAAGATGGGTCAGCAGCACGAACTGTGCTGGGCACAAAGCTGCTCGAGTAAGTAGATGTTGGCAGTGATAGAGGTAGTGAAAAAAGACCCTGTTGCGAGCCTTAGCGCAAGAGGCCGAACGAGTCTTAGATATGCTGCGTTCACTGCAACTGCAGGCCGCCGAGACAAAGAAGATATAGACATGGAGACTATGAGATCACGGATGATAAATTGGTCGAAGAAGCAGTCACTCACTATCTTACCCTCGTCGCTTGGACAATTTGGACGCGCAGGTGCCTTAAAAATGAAGATGAGTCTGCAGGTGTGGCAAGAACATTCGCGGCGTATTGCCGAGCTACTGCTGATTTTGGTGCGTTAGAATCGTCAGCGTATGCATGAGGCTGCAGTTAAATTATGTACGCCCTTTAAGCGAGAGTGTGAGGTATGTTGAGAGTTTTCCTGGGAACAAAGGCTTAGTGCACGAAAATAACTGCTTGGGCTGGTTGTCAACGCCACACAGAGAAACAATGTGGCTGTCACTGCAACTGTTTGGTCCGACAGCAGTATCCACAGAACCTCCGCGGCTGTGGCCCTTCGGCCGCTCCATTTTAAGTGACTTTGCCAGATACAAAAGGGCGCGGGTCTCCGATTCATCAAATGCTGGAAATGAAAGTGAGAGGTGTGATATCCGCTGTTAGTCACTATTAGCTTAAAGCAGCGCGATTTTGAGGAGTTAGTCGTCGATTCTCAGCCGACGCAGCTGATCGGCGTGGACCTTTTCAAGTGCTCTTTCCCAGTGGCAGCTGTCGGAGGACTTAAACACATACGAACAATACTTAAAGATACCCTAGGATTTCCGACTCGCTAGCAAATCTGTACGAAATCTGCCACTTAGGCTCATAGCTGGGGGGGGCTGATGTATGGCCCTTCCAGATGCGGGCGGGGTAAATGCTTTTGGCCAGCGCAGTGGCACCTAAAGTGAATGTACTTTATCAATGTCAAAAGGGACCTGAAGTTCTGAATTATATACATCGGCGCCAGTGAGCAGGGCATTCAGGGCTCGTTTGCAGAGCTGAACTAGAAGTCCCGTTCGTGTTATTTCTTGACGAGTTTGATCTGATCGCTCCCCACCGCACACTCGGATAATAGCGGCGTCATCGTCTGTCAAGTGAGTCAGCTGCTCCACTTTTTTCATGGAGAGAATGCCGAAAGGTAAGTAACAAGAATGACTGGTTCGTATGCCGAACTTGTAGTGCAGTTTTACCATGGGACAGTGGCATGCCGTGATATCCAAGGCGTCAGTGCTGGTAGCTACGAAGCAGTCAGACATGTTTGACTCCCGGCTTTTTTACTAGTCCCTCTACTACCGTATATCTGTACCCTGGCGAATCATCACATTTTAACACGGATTGTTAAATACACTCGACTTTTTACTAAAAACATCCCATACACCACCCCCGTACCACACCACAATACGGTTTGTGCGACGAAGGTCACGCCTACTCACCTCTGTCCGACCACTGTCGCACAACAATCTGCATCTATCATACAAATGTGAGTAATTTTCTCAGCAAAACCTCTTTAAGCACACAATAGACGATTGAAGCTCGTTGTTTTCGTGTACGAATTGATCAACGACCACGACGCTCGTCACTACATGTCAGATCCATCTAAACGGCTACTTGTTTCCTCTAGAAATGGCAACAACTACGTTTCAGTCGTGAAAGGCACAAAAATGAATGGAACAAAAGATACGTTTCATTAAACGATTCGCATGCGTACGTCGCACTGACATTTACCGTTAAGAACGAGAATCGTTTAACACAGCTGCATGTTTTTTGATCGAGCCTATCCTGGATCTGAGACAGAACAAGATCGTCGCCGGTCAAAGAATAAAATAGTTGTCCAGCTGCACAACAAGTATCCGATTTCCATCGTTCAAGGTGGTGTGTTAGGTCACTTTTCAACAGGGGGTTCAACACGTATATTGTAATTAACCTTGTCTTTTTATTCCCTAACAAGCAATGTAGACAATATCTGGATTCTCAGAACAACATGCGACGAGCTGACGTCACAATGTTCACCCGGCAAGATGCTACAAACGCGTGACAGTTTGCTCTTCATCACGATTTCGCTCACTTGTTGTGCTTACGAATATCGATATACATTGTGCTAACACAGCGGTTGACGAGGACTGAGGACTGAGGGCTCTTTGCGTGCGCGATGCTGTCTTATGACCGACGCAATGGCCATTTTGCAGATACGAGATGGACCGTTAATTAGCATTTGTACGGGAGATGCAGAATGTTGTGTCATAGTGGTCGTACAGAGGTGTGTAGGCGAGATATTCGTCGTACAAATCACATTGTGGTGTAGTACGGGTGTGGTGTGGTGCGGGTGTAATTAGCACAAAGTCGGGTGGAATTAACAATACCCTTATTTACTGTGTGTTTTAATCCCGAAGGTGATTTCAACCTGTGCAAGCATTCCGGATTCACCCTTTAAACGTGAGTTTCCGTGATCGCTATTGCAATCACCAAAGTCAACATTCTCTAGGCTTTCTGCAGACCGATTTTATATAAAATTGGAAGGAGGCCAACAGTGCATTTTGGCCGTGCATTTTATAGCCTAAATTTCGGCTGAGGTCGCGGAGACGAGTCGTTATTTGTTACCTCAAGCACACGGGGTTTCTACACACGCTCTGTCGTCTGATTGCTTGCGCATCTTGAGATTCAAATCTCAGTATACCACGTATGACACTTGCAGGCGAGAACAGAATCGATTCCATTGTCCAACGCGAACAAGAATCTGCGCATTGGCCTTTCGCGCTTAGGATGCCTCGCAGCTCCTTTTAGTGTCGTACTAGTGATCCCAAATCGTTTTAGGCAAAAAGTCCGTCAATCGCGTGCACCAAAAACTACGACTCTTAGTCGCAAGCTCAATCTCGTGCTCACGGAGTTCGTGATATAACCTCAATCTGAACAAGCAAATGAGCTGGCATGTGACTTTTTAACTGTCGTCAACTTGTTCTCTGTGCAAACGCTGCATCGTGTTGTTGTGCATCGTCAAAGGCGACTAAAGATTGCATGCAATCATACGACCCGATACTTATCCAAGCTCAAGTCGCGTAGCGTAAGTATACTGACTCGTCTATTCACTTGATAAGACGAGCCAAATGTTTCTGTCGAACGACCTGAACTTCTTCTTGATTTTTCTTTTTGAGTCACCGATTCATTACTTCAGTCACCGATTCGCTACTTCAGTCACCCTTTCGTTACCCCAGTCGCTAATTCGTTCCCCTACTCAAAGCCATAAAGTCCGGCTCTTTTTCCTCTGCATACTGACCACAAGCTACAGCACCCGCACGTACAGCTCATCTCCCCACGCACGATTTACAAGGAGGACAGAAAAAGCACAAGTCGAGTGCAGAGTCCGGGCGAGCTACCCTCTGGACGACGAGGCATTGCGTTTCTGGAGGAGCCACTGGACGTCATTGAACAATTTGCTTCCAACTACAGCGCTCAAGGTCTCTCGTTTTGGAAACAATGCGTCTCCTTGACGCAGTCCTGCTGCCTGGCTGCATCGTCTTCGCATCTATCTCGGCATCACTTGGAGCCCGTGTGCTTCGTGGAGAGAAGATGACGGGTCCTGCTGGTCCACCCATTCGATTCGACACTGCAGCAGGCGGTGGTGAGGAAGAAAGAAGTTTTAGGTTCCTGGACGTTTTCTTAAACTGCTTTGGGAAATCGGCCCCCACATTGAAGCCCCCCCGTAAGATGGCTGAGGCTGCAACAAGCGTAGCTGGACTCACGCAAAAGGTTGACGACGCACTCGAGAAACGCAACGCTGTATGGAACCAGCTGACCAAATCGTATGAGGACATTAAAGCTACATGGAAGGAGCCCGAAACCCCCGCTTCTTTCATCGGAAGTCGTTACTACACTAAAATGGTTGACAGTGTTGTGGAGGCTAGCAAACCACTCGACAGAAAACATGAAATCCGTGCAGTGGAATTTTTCGTGAAAAACACTTCGCAAGATGATTTGAAGAAAATGATTGATGGAGCCCTCAAGAGCGAGGATGCGCGGATTCGGGGACTTGGTGAAAATTTCTTGACCGGTATAGCGGAGGCGTCATATCGGCATCAGGTGAAACTAGAAAAACTTAATGGCAAGTATCGTATGGTTTTCGAGAAAGCTGAAGAGCAATGGGAGAGAAAACAGGGCGAGAAGACTTTGTTTGGGAGGATTAAGACAGATCCTATTATCCCGTAGGTGCATAATTGCGTGGTCACTGATGTTTTTACTCGTTTTAATATACAATTGCGTGGTCACAGATGTTTTTAATCGTTTTTTAATATACAATTGCAATTTCACTAGCAAGATCACTGATGTTGACTTAGCTATCGTATCGAAAATCCACAGATAAGCCAAGCCTAGCCGATTAGTTTGATACTGTTACAGATTCCATTTGAGCTCGCGACTTGCATTTTACCGCCCTGTACTCCCCCATTTCTATATTTGTCTCTTTTTTTGAGAAGAAAGCAACAAATAAGATCATGTGATAGCTTGATTAACTGAAGCACCTTAAATGTAGCTTATTCGGCGCTCTTACAACCAGTATGTGCTCGCATTTTTTCCAGTTACGTAAGCCGAGACTCCTACTATTCAAACCCATCACTTTTATAGGGTTTTATGCCGACGTCGATTGCGAAGCGTCTAAGTCACCAATTGTCAAGCGTGAGATGTAACGGGGTGAATCGTTACATAACAATTTATAAGAAATTGTTAATAGAATATAACTATGAGAGTTATATTCTCAGAATATATTGTCATAAGGACAAATATTCTGTAGCACTTACGAGTAGTTCCTAATTGGTTGATATAGGCCATTATATCAACCAACGAAGACGCGCCACGACAGACGCACGCAATGAGTGGTGAGCAGATAATTGATTTACACATTTGTATTCAGACATAGTTAGATGAGGATAAACAGGGGTTGATTACAGATATTAACTATGATAAATACAGTTCTCCTTTTTACTTTAACCAAGTACTCGCTTCTTCTTACCGTCTTCCTCTACACGTACGAGTGTACGTGAAGTTACGAGGCACCGCCTTATTCTGTCATCAGAATAAGTAGCTTGTACTGTCACCAGTACAAGCTTCAGGGTGCCCCGTTACACCTGGTAGCACTTCGTAGTCCGTCCAAGGACCGCGTTCACATCCAACATGAATATGTTGGACGATGAAGATGACCAAAGCTTTCACGCTACGCGTGACGGCTACTCCCATTTGAGCGATGTCGAATGGGATGCGATTGAACGAATGGGTTCGACCATGGGCATCCATGCTGTTAGCGTCATGCTAGAGGCTCTCAATAGAGATGCCCAACATGCTACTATCGCCAAGTTCATTCAAAATGAACTTGACGCTGAACGCGAGAAAGTAGCCTTGCTTCACCAACAAGGTTCTCAACAAGCAGAGTTGTTGAGAGAACAGGGTGTTCAACAGTTTGAACTGTTGAGACAGGAGCAGGCTGCTGCTGGTGGGTCGATGCACTCGCGTCGACCCGAAACCTTGAAGATTGACATCTCCAAGTATAGGGGGGTCGAAGAAGACTCCCTCTTGAGATGGTTCGTCGAATTGGATGACGCCATAAGGGCGCGTCGCATCGACGACGGGGATATGCAAGTTGCATTTGCCCAATCAAATCTGGCAGGACGTGCCAAGACTTGGGCACTGGGGCTCAAGTTGCACGACCCATATGCGTTTGGGTCGTTGGAAGTCTTCAAGTCGCGGCTCAGACAAACGTTTGAACCGCCTAGAGCTGAGTTCAGGGCTCGAACCGAACTCTTGAAGCTCAAGCAGGGTAAGCGTGATGTGCACGCTTACGCTCAACATATACGACATCTCACGAGTTGTATAAGTTCCAATCCGGTGGATGAACACACGTTGGTTTCGGTGTTCATGCAGGGTCTTGCGGATGGTCCCGTCAAGACTCACCTGTTCCGGCTTGAACTAGATTCACTAGAACAAGCCATTTCCATTGCGGAGCAGGAAGACTTCAGTCTGAGACAGGCTCGCGCCAGCTCGACATCATATCGTCAACCGAGACGATATGACAACGGAGGTCCAGAGCCGATGGAACTCTGTTATGTAGAGAGCGAGAAGGCTCGCTCTACAGGCTACAAGAAGTTGCAGAGATGCAACAGATGTCAGAAGACAGGACACTACGCTTACGAGTGTAGTGCCCCTCGTCCAGTGTCTCGCGACACTGGGCGTAGTGACCGTCCACCCATGAGAAAGGGGCAGGGACGAGGGTCCGCAGTTGGTGCAAAGACGCAACAACGGGATGGACCGTCAAAAAACGGACAGGATCAGTAGGTGCGGAGCACCCTACTGATCCAGCAACGTCAAGAGAATTTGTAGGCCTCTTGATGAAGGTTGCTCCCAACACACAAACGTTGTGCGTTGCTGCTCTAGGTAATGAGGTCTCACTCATTACCTTGAAACTCGAAGTGACGAATAAGTTGTCCCTTCGAGCTCTAGTCGACTGTGGGGCGTCCAACAATTTTGTGCGACGCCAATCGCTAGAATATGGTCACTTTAAGTTCAGTGAATGTGACACACCTCCTACGAGGATGAGGGTACGTCTTGCGACAGGCGCATCCGTAACCGTCATGAAGCCTATAGTGAAGATCCACTATACGCTAGAAGATACCCAATATGACGATGACTTTATCGTATTGGATTTGGATGACAAGTTTGATGTCATCCTTGGAATACCGTGGCTTAGAAGGTACGAACCACGGGTAAACTGGCAACATCGGACAGTAACGATGCCTGCCGCTTGTTCATCAGATGGCCATTGATGAACGTTTTAAGGCGTCCACAAGCGTGTGGATGTACTACTAGTGAGTGCGATGGCCTCACTTGTGGTACGGTCGTTAGTACGACTGCACAAAACCTTAGTGTAACAAACGGTTACACTTCGGAGCAAAGTTTCGGCGGCTGTGAGGAAACACAGGCTGCGCCGAAGGTCCACCACTCGAATAAGTCGAGTGGACCGGGACAAAGATGTATCCCTAGCGGGGAACATCTAGAAGAGTAACCATCGATCGCTCAGGTTAAGCGAAACGATAATCCTAGATCGACTGGAGAGTCTTTCGTAGAGGATCTCGCTGTGGTTGCGCAACCCCAGCTAGAGGAAATCAAGGGCATAAGTCCTGATGTTACAGATACGGCGGAAATAAGTTCCCCGAAACCCGCGGGAATAAGTCCCCGGGAAGCCGAAGGAATAAGTCCTTCGAAGCCTGAGGGAATAAGTCCCCAGGAAATGACAGAGACATTGAATGTCATAGTCAATAACGGATCAAGTGTAGGCGCTTACACACTTAATCTGATTGCGCCTCCGAAGTTGACTTCGGAGATCACTCAGTTGCCAACGCTCTAACATAAAAGGTTATTGCGTGATCTGCGTAGTGGCAAAGTCAAGCAGATCTGCATACTCGTCGCTGACGACGAGTGTGTAACCGACATAAGGTCAGCTAACAGTGTTTACTGAGAACGAGAGAGTTCTCAGTAGTTCATCGATGGACGAGAGTGTCCTCGATATTAAGGCACGAGTTGAGCGATATGACTCCCAATCGTGGGAATCGCTCAAGAAAAATCCTCTCTATGAAGATTTGGTTGAATTCAAGGATGTATTCCCTGAAACTGTTCCGTGCGAATTACCGAAGGATAAAGGTATTCGACACGAGGTCGAGCTTAAACCAGGCTCGAAGTACTGTGTCATGAAGCAGTGGCCACTGCCCCGTGAACAAGTACTTGCGATCGACAAGTTCTTTGCCGATCGTTTAGCTGCGGGCCATGTGAGGGAATCAACTTCCCCACATAGCTCTCCGACCTTCTGTGTGCGAAAAGCAACAGGAGGGTGGCGGATAGTGCACGCGTTCAACAAATTGAACGCTGCAACGGTACCGGCTCAGACGCCGATACCGAGGAAGGACGTAATCATTGATGGTATGTCAAAGAGTACCATCTTTTCGTCCATGGATTTGATGGATGGCTTCTATCAAATCCTTATGCGAGAACGGGATATACCCTATACCGCAGTGAGCACGCCTAGCGGCATGCTCTGGGAATGGCTAGTAATGCCACAAGGGCTTAGTTATGCCCCTGCCACGTTCAACAGATGTGTATCGCATCTATTGAGACCAGTACGAGAATTCGCGCCGAGTTATTTCGATGACGTATTCATCCATAGTCGAGCTATGGATGGAAAGTCGGACGTTGAGGTTCACAGGTACCACGTCCGACAGGTTCTTACAATCATGCGAAAGCATCAATTGTATGCAAACCTCAAGAAGTGTATATTTGCAGCAAGCGAAATACCACTTCTTGGGTGCATCGTTGGTAAGAACGGTGTACGTCCTGATCCCGAAAAGATCAAGGCGATCACCGACTGGCCTGTGCCGGTTGATGTCAAAGGTCTTCGAAAATTCCTTGGGCTAGCGGCGTATTTGCATAAGTATTCACGCAATTACGCCGAGATGACTGTGCACCTCTCTCGTTTGTTGAAAAAGAACGGGAGGTGGTTATGGAACGCTGAATGTCAGCGCTCCTTTGATGGTATCAAGCAGAGCTTGATACAATCCCCAGTCCTAGCAATAGCCGATCAGGACAGGCCATTTCATGTGGTCTGTGATGCCAGCGATTTCGCAATCGGCTGTGCATTAATGCAGTACGACCTAGAAGGCGTTGAACGCGTCGTCTGCTATCAGTTGCGTCAGCTGCAACCAGCTGAGCGGAACTATCCAGTGCATGACAAGGAGCTCCTTGCCATGAAGTATGCACTCGAGAAGTTCAGAGTCTATCTATTAGGAGATAGACCCTTCGTTGTTTACACTGACCATGCGTCATTACGCACGGCAGTGAACAGCCCGCACCTTTCACAACGAATGGCGCGGTGGTTGTCATTCTTTGCAGAATACAACTTTACGGTCGAGTACAAACCAGGACGACTTAATGTCGTCGCTGATGCACTCTCACGTCGTCCCGACTTTGAAACAGTCGCGAAACCCAACAGTGAGACAGTCACTGTTGCGGTTATGACGTCCTCAGTCCCATCTACAACGTTGTATGATGATGTGAGGCGGGCATACGCCCAAGATGGTGAGATTGTGAAGTTGTTGACACATCTCTCCCAACCATCCCGAGAATCGTTGAAACGATTGTCGTCTGCGTATCGATCTGCATCAGATCGATACACTACTCGTAACGGTTTACTGTATTATACAGCCGTTTCTGGTGACACACCACGTGTTGTCATTCCAGATGATACTGATCTGCGTTTACGGATCATGTTCGAGTATCACGATGCTCCTATAGGAGGACATCGTGGCCGAGAGAAAACATATCTCACGGTAAGTCGAGACTTTTACTGGCCCCGCCAGTATCAGTTTGTGCGAAAGTATGTTCGCGCATGCGAAGTCTGTCAACGAGTGAAGTCAAGTCCTTCACTGCGTGCACCTTTACAGCCTCTACCGGTTCCGGCTGAGTGCTGGGAATCCATCTCAATGGATTTCGTCTTCGGGTTACCCAAAGACGCACGCGGGAATACGGGTATTCTCGTATTTGTTGACAGATTCAGCAAAATGATCCACCTTGTGGATGTGCCCGAGTCAATCACAGCAAGTGGCTGTGCTTGTGTCTTTATCGACACCATCTTCCGACTTCATGGGTTGCCCCGTGAACTCGTATCAGACAGAGATCTACGCTTCACTGCTGATTTCTGGCGTTCCGTGTTCAAATCACTCGGAACGCGCTTGAAGATGTCGACATCTGATCATCCAGAGTCAGATGGTCGGACGGAACGAGCCAATCGTGTCCTAGAAGAGATACTTCGAGGATACGTACACTCCTTTAAGAGTTGGAGTGAGTTTTTGCCAATGGTAGAGTTTGCCATTAACAACTCGGTGCATGCGTCCACGACACATACACCGTTTTACGTGAATGGCTTACGCCATCCGCGTGTACCCACCTTACTCGAGTGTAACTCTGGTTTAAGGGGGGGAGAGACTCGCGCGAGCAAAAGCCGATTTGGTTCACGCTCATCACGCTCTGACGATGAGGTCATTGCGTTTGATGCCGATATCGACAACATCGATATCGAAGAAGATGATGCCAGTGAGAGCGAGGAAGCCCTCACTGAAGAAAAGATTGATTTTGCTGCAGTGCACTCACAGCGCACTGAATCTAACGAGTCATCAGATGAATTCATACTGGCTCGTGAAACGGTAGTCCGTTTCGTGCAAGACTCCATCGCCGAAGCGGTGGATAAGCAAAAGCAAAACGCTGACAAGAATGGAAGGGCAAGCACTCTTTTATTTAATAAAGGTGACTTAGTCCTACTGTCTACGGTTAACCTACCAAAGCACGTAGTGACTAACGTGGGTCGTAGTAAACTTCTACCCAACTACATCGGTCCATTTCGTGTATTGCATCGCCTAGGCAGCGCGCATCCCACGTTTTACGTTGGTCGGCTTAAGCCGTACCATCAGTACGCTGTTTTTTTCGATGAAGAACGCCCTTGAGCTCAAGCATCTCACAGAGAGCCTTGTGCTCCCGTTGGTTGCCATCAACAAGGGTCTGAAGAGCACTTATCTCAGCCCGAGGCCGATCAACATCCACACGAGCTACCCTTAACTCGTCACGAAGAGATGTCAGAGCTCTCTCGTTCTCAAGCTGAGCAAAGGCAAACTCAGCTCGATGCTTCAAGACAGTGTCCGCCAGTTGAAGACGCCTGTCCCGCTCATGCTCAAGGTCGTCGCGTAACACCAGAGCTACGCGATCAAAGAGGCTCTAGGAGTTACACGCTTCCCCACGATAGTTTGGAGAGCGTCTTCCCTCCTCCTCCACCTCCATTAGAGGACTCTCGCGGTGGCCAGCGCTATCTGGTTGAGCAGCTGTTGAACCACCGCGATGTGAACGGACGTCGGACGAGTTACCTCGTCCGGTGGCGCGGCTATCCCCCGTCCTGGGATACTTGGGAGCCCCGCTCCCAACTGATGGTTGACGTACTGGGTCTGGTCGAGCAGTACGACGCGGTACATCCTGTGCCGCAGAAGGACCGCTGGAGAAAGTCTTCCCGGCACGGTCGTAAAGGGATTTCAGGTTGTCAATCCCTTCGTACATCTCACTAGAGATACGTACGCGCCACCACGGGCTAGTAAGGAGGTAAGCCTCCTTAGGTGCGCAGGCAGAGTTGTTTACAAAACAAGGGCACGGGTCTCCCCAGGAAAGACAGGGTAACCCACCCTCCTTAGACAGACGATGCAGCTTGTAGCGTGCACCTGTAGGGGTTCTCTTTTCAGACTTATCACGAGCTTTGATAAGTTTGTCTTTCTAAACGTCACGACCTACATACTCAAGGTTATGGATGTAAGCGTTCCACGCTTGAAGCAGTGAGGGACCATCACGTTTGTGATTCCCACTGTACCATCGATGCTTAAAGAAAGCATTGATGAAGAACACATTCTCAGCGCGATAGTTTTTTCGCACTAAGGTCAAGGTGATGGATCCTTGACGAATCGAATAATCGTGTTCGATAACGATCACTTGTTGTCGCCGACAAGCGATCCATGACTGACTTTGGAGGCAGCCATGCCTTCTTCTCGGGAGCGAGACGCAACACACTGCGGTCCCGCTCTTCTTGCGACGTGCCGACAGAAGTACTGGCACCTCGCTGCGAAGTGGTGTCAATAGGAGAACCGACACCACTGTGAGCGCCCGAGTCTTGCGATCTCGAGCGCCTTCGCTTTGGTGATGGTTCATCTGATTCGTCAGATGAACCGAAGATGCTACGACGAGTAGCATCATCCATGCCACGCTTAGAAGGCGGCTTGGTTTCGAACGCCTTCGATACAGATCCCTCTTCTGTATCAGGAGAGTATGAGACACCGACCTCATACTCTGTGAAGACATGAGTGTCTTCATGACGAGCGCCTGCATCACCAGGTGATACAGGCTGAGACGCTTTAGCAACCGATGACACATCCGTTGCAGCGGTTTCTGCTTCGGCGTCCGCACAGAGACGTGCGGACGCGCTCTCGGCGGCCTTGCTCGCGCATCGCATGGGCTTGTTAACCATGCGATGAAATGTTGGGAAGTGGACTCGGACCAACAAGTGCAAGCCCCGTCCCAAATGATTTGGGACGAGTATCCATTTAGTCAATCAGTCACTAAAGTGACTGATGGTTAAGGGGGGGTGATGTAACGGGGTGAATCGTTACATAACAATTTATAAGAAATTGTTAATAGAATATAACTATAAGAGTTAAATTCTCAGAATACATTGTCACAAGGACAAATATTCTGTAGCACTTACGAGTAGTTCCTAATTGGTTGATATAGGCCATTATATCAACCAACGAAGACGCGCCACGACAGACGCACGCAATGAGTGGTGAGCAGATAATTGATTTACACATTTGTATTTAGACATAGTTAGATGAAGATAAATAGTGATTTTTTTTTATTAAAGACATTAACTATACTAAATACAGTTCTACTTTTTACTTTAACCAAGTACTCGCTTCTTCTTACCGTCTTCCTCTGCACGTACGAGTGTACGTGAAGTTACGAGGCACCGCCTTATTCTGTCATCAGAATAAGTAGCTTGTACTGTCACCAGTACAAGCTTCAGGGTGCCCCGTTCCATGAGAGCTCCAACTACAGCAAGCAGTGCTGTCTGTGCCCGGGATGCCAAACCGCCTTTCATTTATCGTTGTTGCTGCCCATAATCGACGCTTTTTCTGGCTTGTATCGCTTGGATTCACTTCTACAAATTACGATACATTTATAGTATTAAACAATTTTTTGCTGGTTTTTATAGGTAGGTAACTACGATGGCTAGCCAAATTGATAAAAATAGGCTTCCTTTTCGTAACAGTATAAATACACATTGGCGAAATGAAACAATAGTCCTTCATTTGGGACAAAGACAACGAAGCAGTAAGACTAAGTCTCATATGTCGGCCATGCTTTTAGCCACATATAGGTCCATTTAAACGATGTAGCAAAACAGCTCTGTATGTTCCCTCTTCACTTCTGCGTGTCAGCACCATGCAGTTGACAATTACAAGGTCGCACTAAGGTTGAGCTCACAGTGCACTATGTCGAGTGTCGAGACGTATGATGACAACACGGTAAATTATGCACATTCCTCCATTATCATTGGTAAAGCTTGTAGCCCCGAAACAATTGAGCATAGATTCAGCTATACAGAACAAATGGTACTTTTACTGCGCGATCGCATGCTGGTCTCTTTAGACACTAGCTAGGTTCCTATGTCATACAAAGCGGTATCTTTTTGTAGCTTGCTTTTGATGTTCTTATTTGCGGAGCCAACTCAAGGCCAGATGCCTTCGAAGGAGCTACTCGATCGCGGCTACTTTATCGTGCCGTCATGGTAGTATTACCCAACTAGGCGACAAAAACCTCAGTTCATACCAATAGAAAATGTCTCGTCACCTCTACTTAACTTGTCTGCGAAGTCGGCGTTTTTAAATTTAATTCTTGGGTTCGGGTCGTTTCATTCTGTGTGGGAGGTCGTGTGTGTATCGACGGTTCGACACTGTCGAGTACTCGGGATCGGAAAAGGTTCTGCATATTTTTTCGAATGAAGAAGAATGCTGAGGATCATCTCTCGATCGAGGAAACTGCACGATAGTAAGACGCGCGATGGCTTGCACGTTGCGCACTTGCAATAATGTGTCTATCGTTCAGCATGCGCTTTTACTCACTTGACAATATACTAGTTACAATTGGGAATCACCTGGTGCGACCAGGTGATTCCCAAATGTGGCTCAAGCGATTGAAGAAAATAGAACGAAGCGATCCAAAAGGTTTAAAGATGAAAAGGTCGCTTTTGTCACAGACATGTCTGTTTCGGGGCAGTGACAACCGAGTCCTTTCCTATTTGCTATAATTTTGGATGTTAGTTTTCTGATTGGGGGATAAACACTTACTTTATTATTTAATAAATTCGCACAGTTAATATCATATTTTTGGTTGGCCAGCATGCGCCCGTCATTACCAGTAGATCGATCTGTAACGTCTTCAGTGGCGCTTCATCTTTTGCAGTGCCAGGCTAGAGTCACCTATTCGTTCGATACTTTCTTGTCCTTTAGCTGAAAAGGACTTGATACCTTCTCATCCTTCTCTGAAGGTGTCTCTCGTAGGGTGTAAAGTTCTACTGCAGGTCGTTCGTCTAGTTGCCGGAATGAGCCACAGGGTTGCTGAAAAGCAGCAGTGTGTGCGATGTTCCAGCTCTGGATAAGCTCCTCAGGCGTCAGCAATAGCAAATATCTGGAGATACTGTGTGGAGTTCTTGCTGCAATTGGCATGGACCATGAAAAGCTCCAGACATTCAACAATCACATGCTACGTGATAGATAGCCATTTGAAATGGGTAGTAGCAGAAAAGACATGTAGCAGGTGTCTAACTGATGATGACCCATGCCAGGCCGTAGCTCATTATAGTGTGTGCACGTAGCGTCTTGCTCGCTCTACGCTTCTTTTGTACGATCATCACTTGTAAGCCTGAAGTGCAGTCTGCACAATTAAAAACCAACAAGGCCTCATTTCACATTGTCTTCACGTTACGGGAACCCATTCGAGGTGGTAACATTCGGCGGCTGAGCCATACCTGCACCGCCTCGAGCGAACTGCTGCTGCCGTCCTATCGGCACACCCATCATCTGGTGCTGCGTCACCATACTCATCGGAGGCTGTATCATCATCGTCTGAGGCTGCATCGGCATCATTGGAGAATGTGTCTTCAACTGCATCGGCATCTGACGCAGCTGTGCCTGAATGGGCATCTGATGCATCTGCATATTTGAATACACTTGGTTCGGCATGCCCGTGGCCCCATCAATGGTCTGGAGCTGCTTCATATGTAGCTGGGTCATGCTGCTAGACACATTCCGCTGCTGCTGTCCTTGCAACGGCATGGCCATCACAGGCGTCGGCTGATCGGGACCACGAGCCTTCTGCATGTCGTTTAACGACCGCTTCTCTTTCGGGTTCGCAGACAACGCCTTCTTCTTTTCACTCGCTAGAGCGCTAAAGTCAATGATATTGTTTTCTGGTAGCATGGTCGTTTGGAACGCATCACCTCGCGAATCAGACTGTAACTGGTCGCCAGGATAAGTAGCTGTAGGCGCAGTGTCACGTAATTCGACGGACGACTGCGACAGAGCGGCATCTTGAACAGAGGCTGAAAAGCTCAACCCTGCAAGTTCTTGCAATGGGTTTTGGCATAGCGGTCCATCGAAGACCGAAGACTGCACTTCTCGTCCAGAACATCCAGATGTGGCCGGCTGCGCCATTTGCGGGACGTCCAAGTCGACGCCAAGCAAGTCCACACTTACACTGCTAGCAGCTGCAACCGCCTTCTTCTTAGCGCGTGCTTTCGCCTTGCGCGTACTCGTCCTACGAGAAGCAGCTTCATCCTCTGAAGATACAATCGACTGGCGCCGCGTGTGCGACTTGTTGCCGCCTTTGTCGTTCTTGTTCTTCTTGGCCTTTGCCTTTTTCTTTGTCACCTTCTCTTGGTTCGCAGAAGACAGAGACGGCAGCTTTGCCGAGTCACACGAGAGCGAAGAGTCCGCCGACGCATTGTCCGTGCTGCAACCACCTTCACTTTCACTCTCCTCCGAGTAAAACCCCCCACGTGTCTTGGACTTCTTCGTCTTTTTCTTTGTTTTCGTCTCCCCTTCCCTCGAACGTCGCCGCGCGTCCACCGCCTCAGTCGCTGACGACTCGGCACACGACTGCGCGTCTCGCTCTTCCTCCCGCTCCCTTGTACTATCACTCTCCTGCTTCTTCTCCTCCCTCTTCGCTCTAGTCTTCTTACTCTTCCTCCTTCCTTTGCTCTCCTTCTTTGTATACCGACTCGACTGGCCATAACCATCGAAAGACTTCCCACTCAAGTGACACCCGTCGATTCTGGCTGGCAAGGGGGTACTCGTGTACCCCCTGCTATACTCCGCATACACCTTCGGTCTCTCGGTCACAAAGTCATTCTGATACCCTCCAGTGTAACCCGCCAAGCCTCCACCACTAGCAGACGCCGCCGCCGCGCCATTTGTGGTGTACATAGACGTGGACGAACTCCGGATATCCGCCATCCAGTTCGCCCGCCCATCGTTCCTTGGCGTGTGCTGCGCGTAGGGATCGGAAATAACCGAATGGTCCGACACAGGTCCGCGCGTGAGTTTCCCGCCATATTCGATCACTTTCCCGCCAAGCCATTGGCCGCTCTCCAGGATCTTGTGTTTCCAGTCACCGGGGTCCGTGCTGCTGCCGGTGCTGGCGCTTCCATTGTACGCGCGGCTCCCATTGGCAGACGGAGCGTTCGCGCGGTTGCGGTCGTGGAAGTGGCGAGCGCTGGAGAAACTCGAGCTCTCGACTGCGTTTTGCATCCACATGGTCAGAAATGATGACTGCGGGTGAGTATACTCGCGGGTGGCTGGGTGGCTGACCGACCTCTTGGTCAATAATAAAAGGGTATTTTTGACACGGAGCTGCTCGGGGAGTGCGAGCGAGATCTGATGCTCTTGGTTCTTTTTTCTTTCCTGATTTTGACACTGATGGGTGGGGAACGTGTTCGAATTCTGGACGATGTGGGTTCACACAGATTAGTGACCAGTTAGAACCCCGGAGCAGTCGAGGGATCGATCAGACGTGGGAAGTAGCAGATTTCTGCTTTTTATAAAAAAAATGGAGCGCTGGATGGACGGCGAAGCGGCAGCTGAAGAAGAGCTGCGACTGCTGGAGGCTATGAATACAGTGTCTACCGCTGTACAGAAGGTTAGACAGGATAGATAGCTGCTGTAGTAGTAGTAGCGGCAGTAGCAAGGTCGATATCGACGCGCTAAGATGTCCTTATTTATTCGAGTGGTAGTGGACGTTTGTACTGAGCCAAGCGGCGTCTTGTGACGTGGTCTGATCGCAGCTGAATCAAGTGCTGGCCACGCTCAACCGACAGACGGTCGAGCTGTCCAAGGAGCTAGGAACGGCAGAGCGGCAGCTGGTGCGTGTGAATAGCTGCGAGCGGTTCGTGTCTTTATGGTTGGAGTTGTGGTGACTTACGGGCTGCTTGAGTGCCTCTGTTGTCACCGCTAGAACGCCTTGTACTTGCCCTTTCAAGCTGCTATTTATGAGATGCAGAAGGCAGGCAACGACGGGAGAAGCGCGGCAACGTCAGTACCAGCGATCACGCCGGTGGCCACACCGGAGGCTCAACGGACCGAGCTATAAGTGGTAGTTTAGTTTGTGGTAGCTGTTGGTCTATTCACCGTAGACTCATCCATTCACGTGAAGGTGCATTATAGTAGACCGTAGTAGGATGTATTCGCACATGGTTTTGTTAAAAAGCTGCGGTTAGTGTACTTATTATTAATTGTCATCCGTGAAAGGTATGGACAGCTTGGCCGAGTGGTTAAGGCGATGGACTTGAAATCCATTGGGGCAACCCGCGTGAGTTCAAACCTCACAGCTGTCGAAAACGTTTTGGATGTTCACAATCAACAAACCACACAAGATGTAGAGACTCAGTTGTATACCATCCCCACCTCATCTCTAATCGATGATCACTAACGCAACGGATTCAGTGCCCAAGCTAAAACTCTCATCATGTTGCAACAGCCTAATTACTTAGGACCGACCATCTCTTCAGGGCGCACAAAGCGGTCGAATTCCTCGCCAGTCAGGTAGCCCAAAGCTATGACAGTCTCGCGCAAAGTCGCGCCATCCTGATGCGCTTTCTTTGCCACTTTCGACGCCTTGTCGTAGCCAATGTGCGGATTCAGCGCCGTCACGAGCATGAGCGAGTTCTTCATGAGCTGGTCAATCTTCCCTCGGTTGGCTTCAATGCCGACCACGCAATTGTCCGTAAACGCGTTGCAACTGTCACCAATGAGCCGGATAGAGGACAGCAAGTTGCTGATCATCACGGGCTTAAAGACATTGAGCTCAAAGTGGCCGTTCGAGCCGCCTACCGTCACAGCGACATGATTACCCATGACCTGTGCACACACCATCGTAATAGCCTCGCACTGCGTGGGGTTGACCTTACCAGGCATGATCGATGAGCCAGGCTCGTTAGCAGGCAGCGTCAGTTCGCCCAGGCCACTGCGCGGGCCCGATCCGAGGAAACGAATGTCATTGGCGATCTTCATGAGTGAGCAAGCAATGGTGTTCATCACACCACTGGCCTCCACGACAGCATCGTGGGCAGCAAGAGCTTCAAACTTGTTTGGAGCCGTGATGAACGGCAGCTTGGTCTCGTTCGCAATGATCTGGGCAATCTCGGCATCGTAGCCCTTGGACGTATTGAGACCAGTGCCCACAGCTGTGCCACCAAGCGCAAGCTTGCACAAATTGGGGAGAATGCGCTCGACGCGCTCAATCGAGAGGGCAATTTGTTCCCGATAGCCAGAAAACTCTTGTCCAAGCGTGAGTGGCGTCGCATCTTGAGTGTGAGTGCGTCCAATCTTGATAATGTCATCAAACTCCTTCACTTTCGCATCCAGAGCTTCGTGGAGCTTGTGGAGTCCAGGCAGCAACACACGGTGGACTTCCTGTACAGCAGCAATGTGCATCGCAGTTGGGAACGAGTCATTCGACGACTGGCCCATATTTACGTGATCATTCGGGTGCACGGGCGTCTTACTGCCCATGACTCCGCCAGCCAATTCAATGGCTCGATTGCTAATCACCTCGTTCGTGTTCATGTTCGACTGTGTACCAGAGCCCGTCTGAAAGACCACAAGAGGAAAATGGTCGTCCAGCTTCCCCGCAATGACGTCGTCAGCCGCCGCAATGATCTTCTCGGCCACCTCGGGGCTCAACTTGCCCTTCTCCAGGTTGTACTTGGCTGCGCACTTCTTGACGACTCCAAAGGCTTTGATCACGGGCAAGGGCATGCGCTCCCGAGCGCCACCGATGGGGAAGTTCTCGAGACTGCGCTGCGTCTGGGCGCCCCAGTACTTGGAATCGTCCACTTGGATCTCGCCAATGGAATCCGATTCCATGCGAAACGTGCTGGCAGCTCGCACGACAGTGACGGTCATGCGGGAAGAGACCGCGGCTCTGCCTACCGCAGCAGAGAGCATGGCGATGGTGCTCGAGGGGGATGGACTGAGCGCAAAGGAATGGCGCCGGGGATCACGAGCGCTAAGGTGAGGAGCTCAGCAAATGAGGATCTGCTCGAGTCGACGACGAACGTGGACCACATGTTGTTTTCGTGATTTTTCAAGGGATGGCAAATTTGTGAGCGGTTTTTGGTGAATTTAGAACCTTGACCGGGATTTTCAAAATGGATGCGCAGCGAGATGCGCTACATTAGTGCATGCTAAACGAGGTCCAGTTGTCTTTTATTACAAGTGGCCTGCTTTCACTGTCGAAAGTGGAGATTCGTATTCTATTCGGGAGACGATACTAACTGCTGGAAAGCTCTCAGACGTGCGCAAAAATGAAGTTTCGGCTCTTGGTGGTGCAGCGAGCCTACGGTAGGAAAAAGTACTCGATCTTTCTTTTAAACAATCTCGAGGTAGCTCTTCTGAATGTCCGACGATTTATGGATGAGATTTGGATTCGACTTTTTGTTGTTGCCGTCTATGTAAGTCATCCGCGGCCTGTGGTTGTCAACAATACTAGTACTAAGGCGCGTACGCATAAGATTCTCACTTGAGCCATTTGCTTTGGTGTAGAGCATTGTGATTCGACATGGTATTGGTAGCAGTGTGTAAATTAAATTATGGTGTATTTTAGAACAGACCCACACGATATTGAGAGCCCCGGTAAATTAAAATAGAGGAGCAAGCTCTGGAGCTCGCCCAATGGTATGCGTGATTCAATTCGGAGAACTGAATCAAGCTGCAAAAAAATACACAACAACAGCAGTCACTGAAGAAGGAGCATGATGCTGTTCGTGTCTAAATTAACCCAGAAGTACACTCATGCAAAGCGATCGGCCTTTTCTTAAATGTGTCCAGCATTTGCTTGTGCTATCATATTCACCTTGGATCGATTTCAAGCCAATCACAAGCGTGCACCACAATAGTGACTTATCTAAAGAGTGACTGACTTTGAATATACCGATGAGAGGGGGGGCTAGATCGCACTTTGGTACATAAAAGATACACCTAGCCGCGTTGTTTACGCACACACACTCGCACACACACAGATAAGTACGCTTTGAAAAGCTCGTCATTCACTTGCGCACAGTTTTAATATTAGCTTCACCCTTCGAGCTCGCAATAAGTAAAATGGTGTGAAGTCGAGGTACGGAATATTCAGCCAAAAACCAAATTGCTGTCTTGAAGAGAGTGAGCATGAGGAAGGGGGATGTGCTTTCAGGTTTTAGCAAAAGGGGTGCAATCACAGTATTAATTTACGGGGATGCAATTAATCAGGATTAGGAAAGGGTGTGATCTAAAGGGGAAGATAGGTGCGATTGAATCAACCCCCTACCTATAAAGGCATGAGTCTATTGTTTTGTTCAGAGGACATAACCCGGCAAAATCAAGACCGAAGCGTACTAGTTCCTCCGCGAGCGTAATATCGCAGTAGTTGTGCCTCTCCCAAATATAGTACTACTCCCTCTTAATGTTGTGTAAGACAGACACAATGCACACCACAACGTAAACATGGCTAACACATTCGTCCATCGATCTGCGCCGGCAATACGCAACGATGACCTCTCGTTACGACATAGTTCGAGTTTGCCTCCATGGCCACGCTATTTCGCCTGAAAAGTGTCGAATTGAACAAGATTTACGTGAAAATATGCGGCAGTAGTGAATGCTAAATGCAACTGTGGTGACAAAACATGTACTTATGCGACGTGCATGACTTGGCGAGTGGACTCACGATTCAATTGTTACTGTAAACCCCTCCTTTTTATATCGATAGCAGAAACGACCACAACAACGCACAGATCCGTCTACTGGAAAAGTCACGCGACCTTCCTACGAGCATGGTTTCAAGTGAGCAAACAGTAACGGTGAATTAAGGATTTGGGATTTACTCCTGACGAAAGCGGGCATATGTTTGAGCAACTTTTGATAACGAATTAGAATGACCCAGCCGAATGAAACATCAACCCAGCCGTCTAGCATTTGCCAATAAAATGAAGAATTCGATCAAGAAGATGGATCACTCTAACTGTTGTAGGTCAACGTCACCTCGCTCGCAAATTTCAATGCAAGTGTATATTAAGCAGAACATTAATGTGGTGACTTCACGACCGTGTCCGATGTTTCTTTGGGAATCTTCGACGTGTCCACCAGATCTATGGATTTAAGAAGCCACTCATCAAGGTCCGCCACTTTCGCCTCCCCCTGTTGCTCTAGATTTCCCCTCAACTTGGCATCGCTGTGTTTTTGAGCCTCTACTTGCGCTCGAATCTCGCTCAATTTCGCCTTGATGGCCAGACCAAGTAGCTTCGAGGTGGATTCGCTCCTTGCCAAGGCTCCTTTGGCAATTTCTTCTAACTCTCTGGCCGAAAAGTTGCTCACTAGCTTATCCACCACACCAGTGGGAACATCACTAGCGGGATGACCGTTGATGCTTTTCAATATACTCACCAGAGCCACATATTCGGGGCTACTGGCGAAACTGCTCAAGGTCGATTCACTGTACCACCATGCATTAACCAAGCTGTTGTATACCTCATCCAGCCTTTTGTCTTTCGTTTGCGGGTCGTGCTGCAGCTCGTTAATCGCCTTTAGCACTTCATAATGAGCGTAGGCTATACTTTCTTGTTGAAGTTGCTCGGCACTTTTCACTTGGGCAGAAAGCGTCGGAGCTGATTCACTGAACAAGGTCTTGATGACCATCAGCAAGAACTCGGCGCAACCTCTTTCTTCGT
Organism: Peronospora matthiolae; assembly: GCA_921007115.2. Classification (NCBI taxonomy): domain Eukaryota; phylum Oomycota; class Peronosporomycetes; order Peronosporales; family Peronosporaceae; genus Peronospora; species Peronospora matthiolae. The sequence continues at coordinate 21,663 of CAKLBY020000342.1, read as the reverse complement.
TGCTCCTGTCCGTTTTATTGTTGTCTCGGATGTAGCCATTGATAGTGACATCCGCCTCCTGACCACCGAGCGAACGGGCTTGAACCGGTTTGAGTTCAGTCGCAGAGACGATGACGCCAGACAGCACCACTGGGATGAGGAGACGCATCGCACGACAGATGGAAGGGGCTCCGGTTGTCGGTGGGGGGGATTTTGTGGACTGGGTCGAAGTCCCGACCTTAGAAACGCAGAAACGCGGAGGGTCCGACTTGTCTTAGAAGCGTTTCTATTGAAGTTCATTCTGCAGTGGCCTTTTCTTAACCTTTGCTGGCATATATTAAATGAGGCTAATGGATAGCCTAACCGTAGCACAGCTTTTTTAGGTGAACACCGATGGTTTTATTCGATTTCCTCCATCATACAGCATATAACCTTCGCTTATCAGGTGCATCTCGCGTGCTGTCGCATAATAAAATGTGACTCAGTTCGCACAAGATATGCGTACTTAAAATAATAGCTCCGTACCTACCCGAGATGTACATTACGTTTTGAGAGAGAGTCCGTGGTCCACTCATTACACTCACAGACGGACACCACCCACCCAAACCCACCCATTAACCCGTTGCCGGCTACTTTGCCCACCCACGCCATCCAAACCCATGGACGTGGGTGGGCATGGGCGTGGGTGCCCATTGTAGGGCTCTGGTGTGGCAATATACAGCGACTTGGCCAGGTTTTCAGCTGAAAAAGTACCATCTTGGAAGGTTTTGCTGTACAAAAGAAGTTGAGACGAAACCGACATCGTCCGATGATAATGGACCGACTCTTCCGATCATTGTGAATGGAAGCTTGGAAATTTGTAAATGCTCAAGCGTGCGATACCGGACGCCTACGCCGTGCTGCACCCAATAGAGATTTACATGGCCTGTGTGTTTGCTCGGTTGCCTTGAGTGTCAGGTATCGAGTGGCTTGTGCATATTTCACTTCTTCAACTTCAGTCGCTTTTGTTGCTGTGACAACTGTGCTACGCTGGTGGCTCCTTCGAACAGGCATCGCCACTGCTCCTTTGCCGCTCTTCACCACAAGCACAAGATATTGGCGTGGGAAGGCAGCGACCCGAATCAATCAACAGTCCTCAAACAGGATTTAGCAACAAATCCAAAGAAGTTCTGAGGTGTTCCTTGTGCGCACAGCGTAGCGGCTAAGCAAAAAAAATGATGCGCAAATGACGTGTAGCAAGTCATCCTCCTGCTTTTATTCAAGCAACATGTCGCAAATATTGCACGCCACCGAACACTGCAATGGATCCGGTACAAGATACCTGCAAAGTGTCCTACCAATCCTTACTTTTTTATCTGTGTCACTGCTCCGTTCTATCCGACATCATATAGACTCTATGTTTCCACCGGCACTGCAAGTATCTCGGTGTCGCTGTATCAGATTATGCTCCTGACAAAGATTTTATCGATAGCGAGCCATCAGGTAAAGTCATTTGTATTCGACACTTGAAGAGAAGAAACCACTTGAGTATAGCTCAAATGCAGTGGCTTCCTTCACGGCTCGCGCAATCCAGTGCTCGAGCAGAGTCTCCGTCCTCTTCTGGCAACAATTAAACCAAGAACTGTTTAACCTCTCGTGGACTACGGAGGTATAGTTGCTCATCCTTTCAGTCTTACTGCTACCTCGTGCATTGCCCTTCTGACAGTTGAGAAGAGGTACTTGTGTAGTATTGTCAGATTTCCGCACCTTGGACGGACTTCATTGCGCGCTTGTGTATTTCATTTTTCTGCTCATAGTATCCACTCGAGTCCTGTCGACGAGTTACTTCTGCGTTGCAGAACATGATGTGCTAGCAAAGTTTCTGTTATGGTACGGAAGAGCACAAACAATGCTTGAGAGACAAACATCAAAGATCCGACCCGAACAGATACCACATTGATGTCCATGTTAGTAGCGGCGATTGCGGGCATCGTGTCGAATAGGGCCGTTCATCCTGCAGCTGTCGATGCACTCTTCAGGTCTACCCAAAAGTGCCATTCTTGTCATGCTTCCGAAGCGTAATGGAGGCAAGGCTGAAACATGTCGCAGTCCAAATTACTCGCGTAAGACCATAGCTGTGCAAGAGCACATACGCCTTTCTTCTTGCTCGTTGCTGCCATTACTAGATCTTTCAAAACGTGAGTTGTAAACGCTACAGCCAAACAATAAGAAGGAAGTGAATCACGACTGTGAAGAGTATGACTCTGATTGATCCGCATCGTAATCTGCTTGTGCGAGTCTCCTAAATGACACTTTGAAGACCGATCGACGGCTGTACTCTCGCATAAATCGGGCTGGCGATAGAGCATCTCATCATACCCACAATCCGAATCACGTGTCGGTCAACAAGTTACAATATGCGCAGCGTATACAAACGGAGTGGATAAAAGCAGCGATCAGCTCAGTCTATCAAGACTAGCGTCAGCTGTTCGAAAAGCTGGAGATACTGGACTGATACAATAGCAGTTAGGTCTAGAAATCCTGGGACCTTTGCAGCAATGAGTGTGCAATGACCTCTGTACATCAATCCACTTGGTGATCGCTTGAGTACGTTCCGCTTCGGACAATGCTTATAAACTCTTTACACTCCTTCCATCCTGCATGCAACAGAGAATGTATATCTCCAATAGCTGAACAGACGCTTTCCCAATTACTTCCTGCCATTTTACCAAATTAGGTTGCGTAGCAACTGTGCTACCTGTCCGTTGCATCATTGCGTGAGTGGCGGCCATTAGAAAGACCTCAAGTGCGGCCAACACAGTCTACTATCGACCCTCATGAGATCTATCTCTCCGACTTCGACCTCATCACGTGCATCGAAAAGATCATTTCTAGTGCGATCCTAATTCGTAAACATGACATTTGTATCGCTACATAAAAAAGACGCCCAGTACATTACGATAGCGAGCGTTGGGCACGTTTTTTAGTTGACAATACCAATGACACCTGTCGTGCACGGCAGCTCCATTTACACTAAATAGAGCACTAGAGTGCGATCTGCATTTTAGGCTCGATACCCCTTTTAAATGCTAGGTTTTATGGAGCGATTTGAGTATGCTGTACTAGAGGTCCCGTCGGAATAGACTGGTCCCTCTGTATTGTAGTAATTCCTTTCAGCGCGAGCGCGAGCAGAGCATAGAAAGCGATGGCTAGTGCCCTCCCGCGCCGCATCGTCAAGGTACGACGCTAGGGGTTCGCTCATGACTCTTTGTCGCTCGTCCATGCCTCATCCTTGGGTAATCGTCCTGCTAACAGTGACGTGCTCTTTGTTGCGCCTGTAGGAAACCCAGCGGCTGCTGGCAGAGCCTGGTGTGTAGAGTATGACTATATAGGGGGAAGGTATTACTCATGGTGGTCTATTCGTGTGTAGTGGCTGGGATCAGTGCAACGCCTTATGAAGACAACCTCCGCTATTTCCAGGTGGTGATTGCCGGTCCACAGTCGTCACCGTACGAGAGTATGTGACTTCTATTTTCGGCGGCGTATTACTATTGAGAGGGATGCCACGATTTCACATTGTTTGGGCGTTCTAAATTTAGATGGCATCTTCAAGCTGGAGCTGTTCTTGCCGGCAGATTATCCCATGGCGCCGCCCAAAGTGCGATTTCTCACGCGCATCTACCATCCCAACATTGACAAGCTGGGCCGGATCTGTCTGGACATCCTCAAGGACAAGTGGTCCCCTGCCCTGCAGATCCGCACTGTTCTGCTGAGCATTCAGGCGTTGCTGTCGGCGCCTAACCCGGACGATCCGCTGGACAACGATGTCGCGGATCAGTGGAAAACAGACGAGGCGGGAGCAGTGCAAATGGGTACGTGCTGCAGCAGGAGCAAAAGCAAGCTAGCTCTTTTGTTACTCTATATGTTTTATTTCATTTCTCACATGATGGTGTTTGATCATGTGCAGCTGCAGAGTGGACGCGTCGCTTTGCTTGAGCCGACGAAAAGTCGCAATAAAGTGCCAGCAATTGTGCAGTTTTGGCTGTAGTTTTGCTATTTTGGCGCTATGTTGTTTGTCAAACAATGCTACGACCGTGCAAACGCTCACAGAAGCTCTCGTGGATATTGCCTGATAAGAATCGAATACTTGAGTGACGTGAAAAGTGTGTGAACTAAATCAAATGGGGGCTGCACTTTTGAAAGCTAGCCTTCCTCTTTATTACAGAAGAAAGTACCGAAGTCAGCCCAACCAAGCGACAAACATCTCGCATGACGACGACATGAAACGCAAGCACTTTGATCTTTCGCAGCTCGCTTTACGAGTGTTGCCGAAATGCAATGGCAACAGCTTAGTTGTTGCTCGGATACCTTTACGTGTTGCAGTCTGTTCAGATCAATATCACTTCATTGTAAACGATCACTGCTGTATTCTTACTATTGTAGGTACTTTATAAATAGAAATTGCACGTAGATGATTGATGCTTAACAAGGATCAAAGTGCTACCATTATGATTGGTAATCTTTGGTAAGCTGGCTTCAATCAGCAAGTGACTAGCGGTATGATACGTCACCGTTTGGGCGTCCAACGACCTCGTTTTATGGTCGCATTTTTCTAAGATTTAGATTTTTGCCAGAGCAAGCGATTTGCACTCATAATAATAGTCTTCCAAGAAACTGCTTTTTTAACTTAGTAGAAGGCACTTAGAACTCTGTCATCAGGGAAATTATGTTTGTCGGAAAGAAAATTTACCATTATTACAAGTTTAAAGTGGATCGGTGCTGTGCGCACGGCGAATGTCTGGAGGATGGTCGCAAAGAACTTTGTAAGCAGCCTATAAATATCCCACGATACATCGAGCAGAAAGGAAGCATCGTGTAGGAAGATGAGCGATCTTATTAGTTCAATGAGATTACACAGGTCCAATTTGACATGAGATTCTGGACGCTGCAGCTGAATGAGCTGAGCTACCAGCTCCTGTTTCAGCTTATACTCGCCTCCTCCATCTTCTTCAACCTATCCTATTTTTTTAATCTCTTAGCTGCTTGAGAAACTGAAGACTTGGTAAACATCTCGTGCTGTAAAAAGTAAGTGAAAATGATACCAACCGGGGAATAGCATAAGGCCAGTCATTTTTGTTGCAGGTTCCAGAGTTCCAAATCGGAGCTTACCGCACCCACCCATGTGCTGAAAAAGACCCTTGGGCTCTGTCACCCACGCCCAAGGTTTTATTTAGTCCACCCACGTCCACCCACATCCTTTTGCCCAGTTTAGCACCAGATTTACACGGTACAAATAAGCCTCTTTCACCACAAAAATAAAGTTTATTGAACAAATGATGGTGCAAAGTAAAATGAGCTTGTGACGTCACGCTTACCCACGCCCACCCATGTATATCCACCAATTCTCGGTCGCACCCCTGACCGTAGAAATACATGGGCGTGGGTTTTTGTGGGCGCCCGATATGAAACTCTGATAGGTTCTGACCCCCCAGCCCTTAGTTTACGATCACATTCTGCAGATAAAACAGTAGTAGCGCTGCTGAAAAAGGGGAGATGACGCCGGCTCCATTGGCTAGACAGTGGGCACCGTATTTGGTGCAAGGATTTTTTTTTAAATGTGATGCTAGAGGTCATTCGTCATTCGTCATGTGCGACGTGGCATCGTATTTTTAAATGATGACACTCTCATTTTACCGCATAACTACAGTATGTCCATCACAACATTTAAAGTACACGGGCTGGAGCTGGGACGCATCATACGACTTTGGTCGCTTGCCAAATCTACTCAGGAGCCTGGATGTGATCAATTTATAGCAGTTTGAAGACCACCAATATGGTAACTGTTTCCTGTTCCGGTTAGCGCAATTTTGGCTTGGGGGAGCAGTGACATACCTTTGTTTGGCACGGTCGACCTTTTGTAACGGGGTGAATCGTTACAAAACAATTTATAAGAAATTGTTAATAGAATATAACTATAAGAGTTATATTCTTAGAATATTGTCATAAGGACAATTATTCTGTAGCACTTACAAGTAGTTCCTAATTGGTTGATATATGCCATTATATCAACCAACGAAGACGCGCCACGACAGACGCACGCAATGAGTGGTGAGCAGATAACTGATTTACACATTTGTATTTAGACATAGTTAGATGAAGATAAATAGTGATTTATTGCAGACATTAACTATTATAAATACAGTTCTACTTTTTACTTTAACCAAGTACTCGCTTCTTCTTACCGTCTTCCTCTGCACGTACGAGTGTACGTGAAGTTACGAGGCACCGCCTTATTCTGTCATCAGAATAAGTAGCTTGTACTGTCACCAGTACAAGCTTCAGGGTGCCCCGTTACACCTGGTAGCACTTCGTAGTCCGTCCAAGGACCACGTTCACATCCAACATGAATATGTTGGATGATGAAGATGACCAAATCTTTCACGCTACGCGTGACGGCTACTCCCATTTGAGCGATGTCGAATGGGATGCGGTTGAACGAATGGGTTCAACCATGGGCATCCATGCTGTTAGCGTCATGCTAGAGGCTCTCAATAGAGATGCCCAACATGCTACTATCGCCAAGCTCATTCAAAATGAACTTGACGCAGAACGCGAGAAAGTAGCCTTGCTTCACCAACAAGGTTCTCAACAAGCAGAGTTGTTGAGAGAACAGGGTGCTCAACAGTTTGAACTGTTGAGACAGCAGCAGGCTGCTGCTGGCGGGTCGATGCACTCGCGTCGACCCGAGACTTTGAAGATTGACATCTCAAAGCATAGGGGGTCGAAGAAGACTCCCTCTTGAGATGGTTCGTCGAATTGGATGACGCCATAAGGGGCGCGTCGCATCGACGACGGGGATATGCAAGTTGCATTTGCCCAGTCAAATCTGGCAGGAAGTGCCAAGACTTGGGCACTGGGGCTCAAGTTGCACGACCCATATGCGTTTGGGTCGTTGGAAGTCTTCAAGTCGCGGCTCAGACAAACGTTTGAACCGCCTAGAGCTGAGTTCAGGGCTCGAACCGAACTCTTGAAGCTCAAGCAGGGTAAGCGTGATGTGCACGCTTACGCTCAACATATACGACATCTCACGAGTTGTATAAGTTCCAATCCGGTGGATGAACACACGTTGGTTTCGGTGTTCATGCAGGGTCTTGCGGATGGTCCCGTCAAGACTCACCTGTTCCGGCTTGAACTAGATTCACTAGAACAAGCCATTTCCATTGCGGAGCAGGAAGACTTCAGTCTGAGACAGGCTCGCGCCAGCTCGACATCATATCGTCAACCGAGACGATATGACAACGGAGGTCCAGAGCCGATGGAACTCTGTTATGTAGAGAGCGAGAAGGCTCGCTCTACAGGCTACAAGAAGTTGCAGAGATGCAACAGATGTCAAAAGACAGGACACTACGCTTACGAGTGTAGTGCCCCTCGTCCAGTGTCTCGCGACACTGGGCGTAGTGACCGTCCACCCATGAGAAAGGGGCAGGGACGAGGGTCCGCAGTTGGTGCAAAGACGCAACAACGGGATGGACCGTCAAAAAACGGACAGGATCAGTAGGTGCGGAGCACCCTACTGGTCTAGCAACGTCAAGAGAATTTGTAGGCCTCTTGATGAAGGTTGCTCCCAACACACAAACGTTGTGCGTTGCTGCTCTAGGTAATGAGGTCTCACTCATTACCTTGAAACTCGAAGTGACGAATAAGTTGTCCCTTCGAGCTCTAGTCGATTGTGGGGCGTCCAACAATTTTGTGCGACGCCAATCGCTAGAAGATGGTCACTTTAAATTCAGTGAATGTGACACACCTCCTACGAGGATGACGGTACGTCTTGCGACAGGCGCATCCGTAACCGTCATGAAGCGTATAGTGAAGATCCACTATACGCTAGAAGATACCCAATATGACGATGACTTTATCGTATTGGATTTGGATGACAAATTTGATGTCATCCTTGGAATACCGTGGCTCAGAAGGTACGAACCACGAGTAAACTGGCAACATCGGACAGTAACGATGCCTGCCGCTTGTTCATCAGATGGCCATCTGATGAACGTTTTGGAGCGTCCACAAGCGTGTGGATGTACTACGAGTGAGTGCGATGGCCTCACTTGTGGTACGGTCGTTAGTACGACTGCACAAAACCTTAGTGTACCAAACGGTTACACTTCGGAGCAAAGTTCCGGCGGCTGTGAGGAAACACAGGCTGCGCCGAAGGTCCACCACTCGAATAAGTCGGGTGGACTGGGACAAAGATGTATCCCTAGCGGGGAACATCTAGAAGAGAAACAATCGATCGCTCAGGTTAAGCGAAACGATAATCCTAGATCGACTGGAGAGTCTTTCGTAGAGGATCTCGCTGTGGTTGCGCAACCCCAGCTAGAGGAAATAAAGGGAATAAGTCCCAAGATTACAAATACGGCGGAAATAAGTTCCCCGAAACCCGCGGGAATAAGTCCCCGGGAAGACGAAGGAATAAGTCCTTCGAAGCCTGAGGGAATAAGTCCCCAGGAAATGACAGAGACATTGAATGTCATAGTCAATAACGGATCAAGTGTAGGCGCTTATACACTTGATCTGATTGCGCCTCCGAAGTTAACTTCGGAGATCACTCAGTTGCCAACGCTCGAACATAAAAGGTTCTTGCGTGATCTGCGTAGTGGCAAAGTCAAGCAGATCTGCATACTCGTCGCTGACGACGAGTGTGTAACCGACATAAGGTCAGCAACAGTGTTCACTGAGAACGAGAGAGTTCTCAGTAGTTCATCTATGGACGAGAGTGTCCTAGATGAAAAGACACGAATTGAGCGATATGACTCCCAATCATGGGAATCGCTCAAGAAAAATCCTCTCTATGAAGATTTGGTTGAATTCAAGGATGTATTCCCTGAAACTGTTCCGTGCGAATTACCGAAGGATAAAGGTATTCGACACGAGGTCGAGCTTAAACCAGGCTCGAAGTACTGTGTCATGAAGCAGTGACCACTGCCTCGTGAACAAGTACTTGCGATCGACAAGTTCTTTGCCGATCGTTTAGCTGCGGGCCATGTGAGGGAATCAACTTCCCCACATAGCTCTCCGACCTTCTGTGTGCGAAAAGCAACAGGAGGGTGGCGGATAGTGCCCGCGTTCAACAAATTGAACGCTGCAACGGTACCGGCTCAGACGCCGATACCGAGGAAGGACGTAATCATTGATGGTATGTCAAAGAGTACCATCTTTTCGTCCATGGATTTGATGGATTGCTTTTATCAAATCCTTATGCGAGAACGGGATATACCCTATACCGTAGTTAGCACGCCTAGCGGCATGCTCTGGGAATGGCTAGTAATGTCACAAGGGCTTAGTAATGCCCCTACCACGTTCAACAGATGTGTATCACATCTGTTGAGACCAGTACGAGAACTCGCGCCGAGTTATTTCGATGACGTATTCATCCATAGTCGAGCTATGGATGGAAAGTCGGACGTTGAGGCTCACAGGTACCACGTCCGACAGGTTCTTACAATCATGCGAAAGCATCAATTGTATGCAAACCTCAAGAAATGTATATTTGCAGCAAGCGAAATACCACTTCTTGGGTGCATCGTTGGTAAGAACGGTGTACGTCCTGATCCCGAAAAGATCAAGGCGATCACCGACTGGCCTGTGCCGGTTGATGTCAAAGGTCTTCGAAAATTCCTTGGGCTAGCGGCGTATTTGCATAAGTATTCACGCAATTACGCCGAGATGACTGTACACCTCTCTCGTTTGTTGAAAAAGAACGAGAGGTGGTTATGGAACGCTGAATGTCAGCGCTCCTTTGAGGGTATCAAGCAGAGCTTGATACAATCCCCAGTCCTAGCAATAGCCGATCAGGACAGGCCATTTCATGTGGTCTGTGATGCCAGCGATTTCGCAATCGGCTGTGCATTAATGCAGTACGATCTTGAAGGCGTTGAACGCGTCGTCTGCTATCAGTCGCGTCAGCTGCAACCAGCTGAGCGGAACTATCCAGTGCATGACAAGGAACTCCTTGCCATGAAGTTTGCACTCGCGAAGTTCAGAGTCTATCTATTAGGAGATAGACCCTTCATTGTTTACACTGACCATGCGTCATTACGCACGGCAGTGAACAGCCCGCACCTTTCACAACGAATGGCGCGGTGGTTGTCATTCTTTGCGGAATACAACTTTACGGTCGAGTACAAACCAGGACGACTTAATGTCGTCGCTGATGCACTCTCACGTCGTCCCGACTTTGAAAAAGTCGCGAAACCCAACAGTGAGACAGTCACTGTTGCGGTTATGACGTCATCAGTCCCATCTACAACGTTGTATGATGATGTGAGGCGGGCATACGCCCAAGATGGTGAGATAGTGAAGTTGTTGACACATCTCTTCCAACCATCTCGAGAATCGTTGAAACGATTGTCGTCTGCGTATCGATCTGCATCAGATCGATACACTACTCGTAACGGTTTACTGTATTATACAGCCGTTTCTGGTGACACACCACGTGTTGTCATTCCAGATGATACTGATCTGCGTTTGCGGATCATGTTCGAGTATCACGATGCTCCTATAGGAGGACATCGTGGCCGAGAGAAAACATATCTCACGGTAAGTCGAGACTTTTACTGGCCCCGCCAGTATCAGTTTGTGCGAAAGTATGTTCGCGCATGCGAAGTCTGTCAACGAGTGAAGTCAAGTCCTTCACTGCGTGCACCTTTACAGCCTCTACCGGTTCCGGCTGAGTGCTGGGAATCCATCTCAATGGATTTCGTCTTCGGGTTACCCAAAGACGCACGCGGGAATACGGGTATTCTCGTATTTGTTGACAGATTCAGCAAAATGGTACACCTTGTGGCTGTACCAGAGACAATCACGGCAAGTGGCTGTGCTTGTGTCTTTATTGACACCATCTTCCGACTTCATGGGTTGCCCCGTGAACTCGTATCAGACAGAGATCCACGATTCACTGCTGATTTCTGGCGTTCCGTGTTCAAATCACTCGGAACGCGCTTGAAGATGTCGACATCTGATCATCCAGAGTCAGATGGTCAGACGGAACGTGCCAACCGTGTCCTTGAATAGATACTTCGAGGATACGTACACTCCTTTAAGAGTTGGAGTGAGTTTTTGCCAATGGTAGACTTTGCCATTAACAACTCGGTGCATGCGTCCACGACACATACACCGTTTTACGTGAATGGCTTGCGCCATCCGCGTGTACCCACCTTACTAGATTGTAACTCTGGTTTAAGGGGGGGAGGGACTCGCGCGAGCAAAAACCGAATTGGTTCACGCTCATCACGCTCTGACAAAGAAGTCATTGCGTTTGATGCCGATATCGATAACATCGATATCGAAGAAGATGATGCCAGTGAGAGTGCGGAAGCCCTCCCCTCACTGAAGAAAAGGTTGATGTTGCTGCAGTGCGCTCACAGCACACTGAAGCTAACGAGTCATCAGATGAGTTCATACTGGCTCGTGAAACGGTAGTCCGTTTTGTGCAAGACTCCATCGCCGAAGCGGTGGATAAGCAAAAGCAAAACGCTGACAAGAATGGAAGGGCAAACACTCTTTTATTTAATAAAGATGACTTAGTCCTACTGTCTACGGTTAATCTACCAAAGCATGTAGTGACTAACTTGGGTAGCAGTAAACTACTACCCAAGTACATCGGCCCATTTCGTGTATTGCACCGCCTAGGCAATGCATACACGATCGAGTTACCACGTAAGATGCGAACGCATCCCACGTTTTACGTTGGTCGGCTTAAGCCGTACCATCAGTACGCTGCTTCTTCCGATGAAGAACGCCCTTGCGCTCAAGCATCTCGCAGAGAGCCTTGTGCTCCCGATGGTGGGCATCAACAAGGGTCTGAAGAGCAGCTATCTCATCCCGAGACCGATCAGCAATCCCACGAGCTACCCTTATCTCGTCACGAAGAGATGTCAGAGATCTCTCGTTCTCAAGCTGAGCAAAGGCAAACTCAGCTCGATGCTTCGAGGCAGTGTCCGCCATTTGGAGACGCCTATTCCGCTCATGTTCGAGATCGTCGCGTAACCCTTGCGTTACGCGATCAAAGAAGCTCTCGGGAACACACCGATCCACATGATCGTGTGGAGAGCGTCTTTCCTCCTCCTCCACCTCCATTAGAGGACTCTCGCGGTGGCCAGCGCTATCTAGTTGAGCAGCTGTTGAACCACCGCGACGTGAACGGACGTCGGACGAGTTATCTCGTCCGGTGGCGCGGCTATCCCCCGTCCTGTGATTCTTGGGAGCCCCGCTCCCAACTGATGATCGACGTACTAGGTCTGGTTGAGCAGTACGACGCGGCACATCCTGTGCCGCAGAAGGACCGCCGGAGAAAGTCTTCCCGGCACGGTCGTAAAGGGATTTCAGGTTGTCAATCCCTTCGTACATCTCAGTAGAGATACGTACGCGCCACCACGGGCTGGTAAGGAGGTAAGCCTCCTTAGGTGCTCGTGCAGAGTTGTTCACACAACATGGGCACGAGTCTCCCCATGAGAGGCAGGGTAATCCTTTCTCCCTTGACAGACGATGCAGCTTGTAGCGTGCACCTGTCGGGGTTCGCTTTTCAAACTTATCACGAGCTTTGATAAGTTTGTCGTTCCAAGCGTCACGACCTACATCCTCAAGGTTATGGATGTAGGCGTTCCACGCTTGAAGTAGCGAGGGACCATCACGCTTGTGGTTCCCACTGTACCATCGATGTCTGAAGAAAGCATCGATGAAGAATTCATGTTCAGCGCGATAGTTTTTCGCGCTGGGGTCAAGGTGATGGATCCTTGACGAATCGAACAATCGTGTTCGATAACGATCACTCGTCGTCGCCGACAAGTGATCCATGACTGATTTAGGAGGCATCCATGCCTTCTTCTCAGGAGCGAGACACAACGCATTGCGGTCCCGCTCTTCCTGCGACGTGCCGACAGAAGTACTGGCACCTCGCTGTGAAGTGGTGTCCATAGGAGAACCGACACCACTATTAGCGCCCGAGTCTCGCGACCTCGAGCGCCTTCGCTTCGGCGATGGTTCATCTGATTCATCAGATGAACCAAAGATGCTGCGACGCAAAGCATCGTCCATGCCACGCTTGGCAGGCGGCTTAGATTCAATCGCCGTCGATACGGATCCGTCATCCGTATCAGGAGAGTACGAGACACCGAGATCGTACTCTGTGAAGACACGAGTGTCTTCATGACCAGCGCCTGCATCACCAAGTGACACAGGCTGGGTCGCTTCAGCAACCGATGAGACATCAGTTGCTGTTGTTTCTGCTTCGGCGTCCGCACAGAGACGTGCAGACGCGCTCTCGGCGGCCTTGCTCGCGCATCGCATGGGCTTGTTTACCATGCGATGAAATGTTGGAAAGTGGACGCGGACCAACAAGTGCAAACCCTGTCCCAAATGATTTGGGACGAGTATCCATTTAGTCAATCAGTCACTAAAGTGACTGATGGTTAAGGGGGGTGATGTAACGGGGTGAATCGTTACATAACAATTTATAAGAAATTGTTAATAGAATATAACTATAAGAGTTATATTCTCAGAATATTGTCATAAGGACAAATATTCTGTAGCACTTACAAGTAGTTCCTAATTGGTTGATATAGGCCATTATATCAACCAACGAAGACGCGCCACGACAGACGCACGCAATGAGTGGTGAGCAGATAACTGATTTACACATTTGTATTTAGACATAGTTAGATGAAGATATATAGTGATTTATTGCAGACATTAACTATTATAAATACAGTTCTACTTTTTACTTTAACCAAGTACTCGCTTCTTCTTACCGTCTTCCTCTGCACGTACGAGTGTACGTGAAGTTACGAGGCATCGCCTTATTCTTTCGTCAGAATAAGTAGCTTGTACTGTCACCAGTACAAGCTTCAGGGTGCCCCGTTACACCTTTTGATCTATGAAATTGGTGTAACCTCTTCAAGTGTTGCGCATTCACTGATTAGTTGTCACCTCTGCTAGATTTACTAAATTCTTCGTCCACCGAGCTCACAACTGATCGGAGGGAGCACTGAACGACAGAATCCAGTGTTAAATGACCTCCAATTAATTGAGAGTGTAACGGGGTTGCACGAAATCATGGTACTTTGTACCAGAGGTGTTACACACCTGAGGGTTCGCTTCTGTGAAGGTGATATAGAATATCTTATCGGTTTGTAGGGGCTGACAAGTGTCAGCCATTAGATACGAAAGATCTTTGAGTAGGATTAAGATATTCTATAGGCTTTAACATTAAATAAAATCAGTTCCCATTTTGATCTGAAAGACGCGTGGCTTGCGAGCCGTCTTGATCGTTGATCTCTGATCACTAAGAGTTAGCAACACCTCCTTGAGGTAGCTACTCTTGAGCACTAAGTGCTGTCGATTCACTGAATCGTTAGGTCCCCTGGAACAGGGATCTGAAGCTGTAAAGCTTGCTGACTCGTAAAGTCGTTAGTTCTTTGGAACTAAGTTGCTCGTAGAGCGTCAAGTCTTCCTCTGACTTAAGGAGCTGTGTAGCTCCGCTACACTTGGTAGCACTCGTAGTCAATCTACGCCTGAGTCTTTAAGACTGATCCTCTGTGAGGATGGAAAGCATCACTCCCCTATCTGAGGCCCAAAAAGGTCGCGCTTGACAAGCTGACCGCATCTTTGGGTCCAGAGTACGTGGAGTTTCTTGTTTCACAAGGTCCTGAAGTGCTTAATGCACGTGTTGACGGCTTCATGCAGTATGAAGCGACCCTTTTAGGGCAGGTCCAAGACCAAATAGCGTCGGCTATGCCTACACGCTTCGTGTCTGTACCAGACGAAGAGGCTAAGCCTCGTCCACTTAAAGTGGACGTAAAAAACTACTCCGGCAAGGAGGGTGAGAATCTCATCCTCTGGATCCGTGAGATCGAGATGGCCATGAGATCAGGCCTGATCACGCTTGACCATCAACAGGTCTCGCTGGCTATCTCGAAGCTCGATGGTAGAGCTAGAGAATGGGCCTTGACGTGTAGCACGTCGGTGGACATAGCGTTTCCCACATGGGAGTCGCTCAAATCACAATTGGTACAGGTGTTTTCTCCACCTAACCAGGCTTACCGCGTGCGCTCACGCTTTCTTTCTACCCGCCAGGGTAAGAATGAATTATCGGACTATGTCCAAGAGCTGCGAACGCTCATGGCTGCAATGCAGTCTGACCCTCTGCCTGAAGCAGTCCATGTGACTATCTTCATGGAAGGTCTACGTACTGGCATTGCCAGAACCGAGGTTTTTCGGGTTCACCCCTCTACGTTTGAAGAGGCTGTGAGAATTGCTCTTAATGCTGAGCATAATTTCAAGTCGGCCAGACTTGGTTGGAATGGATACAATCCTCGCTCTGTGAGAGCAAACTATTCGGGTACCACTGCCTATAATAGGCCGGAACCGATGGATCTCAGCTATGCTGAAGATGGAGGTGAAGCTGAGCTTCGAGCTGCTGAGCAGCAACACGTTGTAAGACGATGCTTTATGTGCGGAAGCACTAAACACTTGCGGCCTGGTTGCCCTTTGCGTAAGCAACGCCAGACTACGAGCCAACACTCGACCCCGAGTCAGAAGTCTGGCATGGCACGGGGAAATGCCGACACCCAGTAGGCGCGGGGCGCCCTACTGGGGAAGAACTATGTTCTGTTACACCTTTAGGAGGTAAAGGAATGCAGGGCTTAGCCCCAAAGAGTACCATACCTACGGGTATGGTGCGTGGATACAAGTCTGGCTTGTTGGTCGCCGAGGCGAAAATTAAGGGCTTCGAGAAGCCTTGGTCGATATTGATCGATTCTGGAGCGTCTTGCAATTATGCTCGACGCCGTTCCCTTGAGGGAAGTCAGCGTTATGTTGAGGCGCTTACAGCGCATGAGGGTGATTCTATCACGGTTCGTTTAGCGACTGGAAGTCGCGTAACGGTGCCTAAAGTTCCATTGAACTTAGGTATAACGTTTTTAGACTTTGACAGTATTGAGCGCTGTCTTGTCCTAGATTTGGACTCGAGATATGATCTCATCCTAGGTATGGCTTGGCTTGAGCGCCATGAGCCATGGATTGATTGGAGGTCTAAGACCTTAGGCGCTACGCGCAATGTTCCTAGCGAAGCTTTGGAGAGTCATGAACCCACCTTTGCTAGGCAGCAAAAGCGCTATTGGCGCGAGCCTTTGACAGAAGATGTCAATGTGCTGGATATTGGAATGTCCGAGTTATCTAACTCCCATGTTACAAACATAAGTTTCGAGCCTAGCTCGTCTAAAACTAGTGAAACGGCACGTACTCCGTTGAGTGGTACTCGTTGTGATAACGAGTCACTGCATGCTGAAAGCATGGTTGGCCTAGGGCCGAGTGATCAAGGACGTGATTCCTTTGATGTGTGTATGGTGGCACGTGAAACTACACCGAGTGCGGTCGGCCGTGAGAGCACCGCACTGAATGTCGGTAATGACATTGTTGGCGATACGCCGTATAGTGTGGGCGGCCGTGAGGGCACCACACCTAATGTCAGTAATGACATTGTTGGCGATACGCCGTATAGTGTGGGCGGCCGTGAGGGCACCACATCTAGAATAATGACATTGTTGCGATACGCCGTATAGTGTGGACGGCCGTGAGGGCACCACGCTTAACGCCGGTAATGGCGTTGTTGGCGATTCGCCATATGGTGTGGGCGGCCGTGAGGGCACCACACCTAATGTCGGTCAAGACAAAAGCTCTCGTATAGAGCATACTATGGTTGGTAGTAACCATGGGGACAATATTGTCCCGACCCCTAAGGGGAGTAAGGTCTCGAAGAGACAATCGAGACGCCGAGTAGCAGCTGTAAAGCGCCAGGCGTCCTCACAGTCACATAGTGAGATTATCAATACACTGTATACACTTGTTAATGGAGTGACTGGTCGGGTTGATGGCAGTGTTTGCCTTGAAACCCTTCCATCCGTGGACGCTCTTTGTGAGCTAGACGAAATGTCTGATGGCGAGTTTAGCCAGGCCTTGAAGGCAGGAGAGTTATCCGAGTTAGCGGTCATTAGACCTGATACTGAGTTGAACTCTTCCTCGTTAATGGATGAGTCTGTCCTAGAGGATACAAAGGCGGCACTTAGTGCACGAAGTGGATCTTCGATCCTTAAAGATCCGTCGGATCCGTTCTATCCTTTAGTCAAGGAATTTCAAGATGTGGTGTGTCACAACCCACCTTCTGCCTTACCTCCCGATAGAGGTGTACGTCATGAGATTGACTTGGTTCCTGGAACTAAATACTGTGTAACACGGCAGTGGCCTTTGCCTAAAGAACAGTGCGACGTCATTGACGATTTCTTTCGTGCTAAGCACGCGGCTGGGATGGTTCGTGAGAGCAAGTCTCCCCACTCAACACCGACATTTTGTGTCAAAAAGCCAAATGGCAAGTGGCGTATTGTGCATGCTTACAATAAGCTTAATGCAGCTACTATACCGGCGCAGACGCCTATTCCTCGAAAGGATGTTCTTCAGAACAATATGGCGGGATGTACACTGTACAGTGCACTCGACTTAGTCGATGGTTATTACCAACTGCTCATGCGAGCAAGCGATATTCCGCTAACAGCGGTGAGTACTCCGAGCGGTATGCTTTGGGAGTGGCTCGTTATGCCGCAAGGGCTATCTAACGCCCCGGCTACGTTTAACCGGTTGGTAACGCAACTATTCAGACCTCATCGAGGCTATGCACAAACGTACTTTGATGACATTTTTGTCCATAGTCGTGCAATGAATGGGCGATCAGATGTGGATAACCACATTGATCATTTACGAGCTGTGCTCGAGTGCATGCGAACGAATAAGCTGTATGCGAACGCATCGAAGTGCATCTTTGGTGCAGAAGAGATTCCCTTTCTAGGGTGCTTCATTGGGAAGCGAGGCCTTCGAGCGGATCCCGCTAAGGTAAAAGCCATAGTCGATTGGCCAGTCCCCAAGAACCAAAAGGACTTGCGTAAATGGCTTGGCCTTGCCAATTACTTACATAAGTATAGTGCAAATTACGCAGATATGGCTCGGCCATTGTCCAATCTCCTTAAAAGGATGTGGGTTGGTGTTGGGGTAACACCGAACATAATGCTTTTGAAGCAGTTAAGGAGAGTCTCCCTCCATGCGCCAATTTTGGCTTTGCCCGATTCTGGTCGGCCTTTCAGTGTCGTCTGTGACGCATCTGACTTTGCCATAGGCAGTGCTCTGTTACAAACAGATGTCGACGGACGCGAACGCGTCATCGCATTTGAATCTCGACAGCTGAAAGCTGCTGAAAAGAACTATCCTGTTCATGACAAAGAGCTACTTGCTATGAAGTACGCTCTTGTCAAATTCAGAGTCCATCTGCTTGGCTCGAAGCCATTTGTGATCTATACCGATCATGCGTCATTGCGCACTGCGACACAGTCGCCTCATCTCTCACAGAGAATGGCTCGTTGGCTATCTTTCTTTGCCGAATATAACTTCGAGGTGAAGTACAAGCCAGGTAAGCAAAACGCTTTGGCTGGATGCGCTATCGCGTCGACCTGACTATGAGCTTGCTCATGTTACGACCCTGTCGTCGTCAGTCCCTGACTTAATTCGTGCGGCATATGCCAAGGACGATCAGTGTGTAGCTTTGCTACGTGCTCTTGGGAGCAATGAGTTTAAAGACTCGGACATAGAATTGTCGGCACGTTTACGTGCGAGGCTACATCGATATTCCATCGATAATGGCCTATTGTGCTATCGCACGGATATTGAGGACAACCCTCGTATCGTAGTACCTCATAATGAGGAATTAAAGTATCGGATCCTCTATGAGGCACATGATACTGCTTTAAGTGGTCATCTCGGTCGTGAGAAGACTTATAGCTCGGTGAGCCAAAGTTATTGGTGGCCCAAACTTTATAAGTGGGTGCGCACCTATGTGCGTACGTGCGAAACGCGTCAACGGGTAAAACCCTCGGCACATGCGGCGGCGCCGCTGGCTAGTTTGCCAGTACCCAGTGGTTGTTGGGAGTCCATGAGCATGGATTTTGTGTTTGGCCTACCGAAAGATTCGGAAGGCAACACTGGTATTGTGGTCTTTGTTGACCGATTGAGCAAGATGGCTCACTTAGCGGCTGTGCCGGATAGCATCGATGCGGAAGGTACAGCAAAGCTGTTTATCGACCGTGTGTTTCGCCAACATGGCTTGCCTGTGGCAATTATCTCTGATAGAGACCCCCGCTTCACTGGGAAGTTTTGGAAGTCTATCTTCAAGGTGCTTGGCACTCGATTGGAAATGTCACGCCGGATCATCCGCAGACCGACGGTCAAACTGAGCGTGTAAACCGCGTCATCAACGACATTTTGCGCAGTATTTGCGCTGATACGCCTAGGCGTTGGAGCTCAATGCTCCCTGTTGTTGAGTTTGCGTTGAATAACGCTGTTCATGCCTCAACAGGCTTTACTCCGTTCTATATAAACGGTCTCACTCACCCTCGCGTTCCGTTAACGCTATCACTACGTGAATCAGGGCTTGGTGGGGGGAGAGGTTGCCGATCGGCTTGCTGATATCAGCCCTGCTACTGTTCAAAAACAGGTAAGCGAGTTTCTCGCAACGCGATTAAATGTCCTAAGACATGTGCGTGACGCAATGGCTGATAGCCAAGATACCCAAAAACAACAAGCTGATGCCAAAAGCAGAAATTGTATTGAACGTTATGAGGTCGGAGACCAAGTACTACTCAATGCTAAAAATCTACCTACAAATGTAGTGTCTGCTGTCTTTAAGACAAAGTTGCGTCCACGCTTTATTGGACCGTTCACGGTCACGGCCAAAGGGGACTTGCGTATACGCTAAACCTCCCACGCAAATTGCGCACACATCCAGTGTTCTACGTAGGCTTACTTAAGCCGTACCGGGATCCTTCCCATGTGAACTTGGAGGCGCTTGCGCCGACGACAAGGGCACCGCCCCGGATTGCTGTAGACGAATCAGCAAGTCCAACTGAGCCTCGCTCCGAGTTTGAGCTTGCTCCATCGCCTGAAGGCGGTTTTGCATCGCATCCAGCATGCACTGGGACTTACCCAAGGCCGCTTGAGAGACCCTTCACTTCGAGAACCAATTTCTCGTGGGCCTCCACCGGTACACCGGCCGCCACCGACGTTGCTCGATGAGCATGGGTGTCGTCAATTCCATGTCGAGAGACTACTGAAACGACGTCGTCGTCAGGGCCAATATCAGTATCTGGTAAAGTGGCGTGGGTACCCTGAGTCTGAAAACTCATGGGAATTTGAGGTACCCCTTCGGCAAGACTGCCCATATGCTTTGGAGGCTTTTGAGCATCGTGGCCATGGTCATCGCGAGGCCGAGGCCGTTCACCACCACTAGTGGTGCGGGTTGGCGGGTTGTTGGTCACAGACTGACCAGCACTCGCGGCTACCTTAGTAGCCGAAGCATAGCGCGTGCGCTTGCGCAATTGGCCTCTGGCCTTAAGCTTGGCATAATCATACCGAAGCTTGCGTTCGAGACGCACATCCGCCGCATGGGCACTAGCCCTTAGAGCAAAAATGTTGCTGAGGCGACGCACATAGTGCACCCAGTGAACAAAGGCATCGTCTTCTTCACTCGCTGTTTCGCCTGCGAGCAGGAGAATGGGTATACCCTTCATCGGTGGAACTGGTGCACCACGTGCTTGCATGTCAAGGCGTGCCTTGTATTGACTTTGAGTCGTTAGGTGCGGCTCCAGGTACCTCTCACGAAGTGCCTGGCAGCTCACCACCTCCTCAGGAGTCTTAGGCCCATGGCCAATGACCCACGTTGCCAATGTTTGGCCGGCCGCTTGACGCAGACGTTCCTCCACACTGGGTGGGGTGAACACATAATCACGCTGGCGTTCAAGGGTTGCAGTCATCTGTGCATAACGCTGAGCGTTTTGTTCTCTTTGAACAAGCAGTTGTTGTTGCTCATCGAGCGGGTTCGCGATGATAGTCTCATCAAACCCAGATGCTGCACGCTGCGCTGGCGGCGCGCTCGCACCTCCACGTTCAGCGAACGGATTTGGGGTGTTCGAAAGTTGTGCCTCAGGCATCAGTGAGCCGGACGTTGTCCCTGTGTCACCGCGGACACTGGTATCGCTACCATAGTCCACCTCTTCCTCTATTCCGAGGTAGTCACACAGAGCCTTTGACTCGTTTGGTGATGAGGACATCGTGCTAGAGCGTACGTTACCGTGAGGTTCACCGTACGCGCACTGTTCTCGCTGAGAATACGAGTTCGATTGACGTTTTGGGTAAACGTCAGTCTGGTGGGGGAGGGTGTAACGGGGTTGCACGAAATCATGGTACTTTGTACCAGAGGTGTTACACACCTGAGGGTTCGCTTCTGTGAAGGTGATATAGAATATCTTATCGGTTTGTAGGGGCTGACAAGTGTCAGCCATTAGATACGAAAGATCTTTGAGTAGGATTAAGATATTCTATAGGCTTTAACATTAAATAAAATCAGTTCCCATTTTGATCTGAAAGACGCGTGGCTTGCGAGCCGTCTTGATCGTTGATCTCTGATCACTAAGAGTTAGCAACACCTCCTTGAGGTAGCTACTCTTGAGCACTAAGTGCTGTCGATTCACTGAATCGTTAGGTCCCCTGGAACAGGGATCTGAAGCTGTAAAGCTTGCTGACTCGTAAAGTCGTTAGTTCTTTGGAACTAAG
>CAKLBY020000341.1:0-52360 GCA_921007115.2 Peronospora matthiolae | reverse complement strand
CTGCTACTGAGTACGCCTAGGGCTTGAGTGCGACCTAAGATTCCGAACTGAGCGAACTGTGGACAGGAGGAGCGGTGCACCGAGACGCAGTGTTTCAGTCTGAACAGCTGCTCGAAAGGTGATACACCCGGGACTCGTGGCTGGGACTCGGAGGTGCCTGCAAGTTACGAGGACGACCACATTATAAACACGCATCCACTCCAGGTCATGATGATGCGGCCGCCCGCATTGAAAAGGCAACAAATGCGGTCAGTCCACAAGCGCCGATTATGATTAAATAGGCACTTGGCAGCCAACAGCGGTGACTCAGTACACAGCTACAGATACATAGCCGAATGCTAGAGCTCGCTACCAAGTTTTAGGCAGATAGGCCGCACGATCCGACATGATAGCGGCTTAGCAAAGTCGCTATTATGTTTAGTGGCCGAACGTGCAAAGCATCGTCACGAGAGCGTATTTTCGCGCGCTTGTTGGCGCAAGCACGAACACCTACGTTATGCGCTACCATGAATCAGTGACTCTCGTTGCCGTAGCGCACTTTTGCTCAGTCAACTGCATCAAGGGTGCCGGGTGTACTCCGTTCACTTCAACTTGCTTCGCGCGTCTTACAAATTTTAAGTATAAAAGAAGGCATGACGACCGTGAGTCCTCAACAAACATTCTTTCATACTAAGAACAAATTGTATGCTGGTGTGGCCGTATGCTTTTTGCCAGGCACAAGAAGCGGTGTTTGTTAATGAACTATGGGATCGTTTCATATTATCAGATTTTAACACTGCAGAGGGGTAAATCAAAGCCTTGTGCATGTCATGCTCGAACGACAGCGTCTAACATACATTTGTTATGAGGTTATAAGCACCAACGTGGGTGGCCGTATCATTATGACCCGGAGTGTGTCTGCCTACATGCATGAACATACGCATCGGTATAGACGCATCGACATGATAAAAAGTAGCTGTCTAGTTGCCACGTCGGTAGCGTGAAGACTTGAGCGCCTGACGTTGTCAATATGTGAAGGTAAACAAGAGAACGTGCACGGTTCCTTGTCGCAGCCAATGCGCTGTTATTTAATTACGATTTTGAGTTGTTTAGTTTGCGCACTAGCAGGCGGTCATTGAAACGGAGTGTGCCTGTTACATATGATTAGCACTTTATAGTTTTTGATTAGAAGTTTTAACATAGGGGAGCAAGCTCTGGACTTCGCCTTTTGATGTTTGTAATCCAGTTCGGTGAACGGAATAAAGTTGCAAAACACTGTACAACAGCAGGCGCTGAAAAATGAGGATGATGCAGTTATGTCTGTATGAACCCAGTAGAGTTTACTCGTGCAACACGATCAGCCTTTACTTTTGAGCGTGCAGCAGTTGCTCATGTGGTCACGTTCACCTATCATCAGTTTATAGCCAACCACATGCGTATGTAGTAACGTGTTCGATATCGTGATGTATACAAGCAAACCTGACAAGCTAACCTTGATCAGTATGCGCTGTACTGAGCGAGTAGATACCGGCAAGTCGTGGCTTCTTGTCGCTAATTGCCTTGGTCAGCAAGTTTTGAATGGTATGTGCCGCTGATATTTGCCCAATGATGCAATCATACAATTACATAATCTTTAGAGTACTTATGCTGATATGTATAATTTTTTTGTCGCAATGGCATACCTTCTCGCGCCTTTAGCTAAAATCAAGTGTAGTATTTGTCGCAATGGCCAAAGTACTTATTCATATGTGCGGTCCTTTATCGTCTGTGAGATCGCTAACGTTAACACACATTTAGTGCTCCTACCCAATAAAATTACACCCCACATCTTTTTTAATCATCCGCTGATTCGGAAATCTGGTTGAGTAGTGGATAAGAGTGTGAGTGTGCAACATTAACCAGCGCGGAGTTAATACAATTCCACATACAGCATATATCACCTCGCTCACCTTCATCGCGCATCAACATGCCATCGCAAACTAAAAAGATAGTAACTTGACGTCTGAACAGAAGAGGAATCATTGCCGTTGGCATGATACAAACACCACCCTTACACAGTCGCAGCTGGCTAATAAGGCGTAGCGCAAGTTCGTTCTCTTCAAGGCTCCAGTCTAAAGGGACAGACCCCGCATTCTTCATGATCGCCAGATGCTCCTGCACGCTTAGGAAGTCAATTTTAAAAGCAGGCGAACGATGTCGCTTGTGTAACCTGAAGTTGACAAGGCCCTTTCAAACTTGGTGCTGCAGTGTTAAGCCAAGCGCGTGATAGTGATCTGATAAAATCGAGAGAGATTTGGTTTGCCATGTTAAGAGACATCCCGGACGACCAGCTGCTGTAAAATAAAAAGGGTGTTTCAATCGTTTTAGGAATATTTTACACCCATAAGAAACTTACCGAACACCGTGAGAGCGGATCCATGACTCGGAGAAGATACAGCGCAGCGTGACGCCATCCGGGAGCGCTTGACAGGGGCCCCGCTTGTTGATATCTACGGCATGGAAGAAACAGGACTGTTCTACTGCCTCAACCCTAGATAAGACCATCTCCAAGAAACAACTGGAAGGATCGAATAATAGAAATACTTGTGTGATACTTGATCTGATATGAAACGCTAACAGTTCGGACATCCCCACGAGCCGTTCATCATTGGTCGCGCAAAGAAGCCACGCTGTTTTTAGAAAAAAGACGTGGAATCAATTAGGCTACTACTAGCGAAGCAAGGAGTCGGCAACTGATGTCCTGATATGAGATTGGCTGTGTGATCTTGACAACGACATACTCGCTCAAAAACGCCATATCGTTTTTGCGTCGAGTATGCATCGGCGCACACAGCACAAGGCATAGAGCCGAAGATCTTGATAGTATTTATCCTGACGCCAAACACGACCGCAAAGCTTCAGTTCGTAAAAGCCTATATCATTGCCTCATTCAAACGTCGATAACGGCACCTCCAGCTCGAGCAAGCATTATATGTAAAGGACCAAAGGCCGCAGGAAAACATCTGCATGCTCGACCACATTACGGCAATGAAGTGGATCAATCATATGCTGGCATGAGGGTTCAAGCGATGGTTTTCTGAACTTCTTTGTGCACACAGGACTCGTGCTCGGGAATAAGACCACTCGCAAATCACGCATAGTCAATGGTAACCTACTGAGCACCAGTCTGTTTGTACAAATACTTCCGCTATGCATCCGTGACCCGTTAAACCTGGATGACTTCATTTGCTACACCACCGAGGCCAACACAGAGATAGAAGCGCTGAATTCTACAGCCCTGCTCAGCAGAAATGGGGACGCGATTTCCTGCTCGCGGCTCAAGATAGAAGCGACTTAACAGAGTCGAAGCCGAAACGAGATGGCGTCATCAACACGCAGCAAGAGATCAGCGCAAAGAACAAAGTAGACGCAGTCCGGGCCATCATTTTTGTGCTAGTTGACCGTCTAGAAATAGGGAGACTTTCCATGGAAGGAATACGTGCGATTGCGCGAGGTGATGAGGGTATAAAGGAATTGAAACGGGGCACCCTGAAGCTTGTACTGGTGACAGTACAAGCTACTTATTCCGATGACAGAATGAGGCGGTGCCATGTAACTTCACGTACACTCGTACGTGCAGAGGAAGACGGTAAGAAGAAGCGAGTACTTGGTTAAAGTAAAAAGTAGAAATACATTTATAACAGTTAATGTCTGCAATAAATCACTATTTATCTTCATGTAACTATGTCTAAATACAAATGTGTAAATCAGTTATCTGCTCACCACTCATTGCGTGCGTCTGTCGTGGCGCGTCTTCGTTGGTTGATATAATGGCCTATATCAACCAATTAGGAACTACTCGTAAGTGCTACAGAATATTTGTCCTTATGACAATATTCCGAGAATATAACTCTTCTAGTTATAATCTGATAACAATTTCTTATAAATTGTTATGTAACGATTCACCCCGTTACATCACCCCCCCCTTAACCATCAGTCACTTTAGTGACTGATTGACTAAATGGATACTCGTCCCAAATCATTTGGGACAGGGTTTGCACTTGTTGGTCCGCGTCCACTTTCCAACATTTCATCGCATGGTAAACAAGCCCATGCGATGCGCGAGCAAGGCCGCCGAGAGCGCGTCCGCACGTCTCTGTTCGGACGCCGAAGCAGAAACAACAGCAACTGATGTCCCATCGGCCGCTGAAGCGACCCAGCCTGTGTCACTTGGTGATGCAGGCGCTGGTCATGAAGACACTCGTGTCTTCACAGAGTACGAGCTCGGTGTCTCGTACTCTCCTGATACGGATGACGGATCCGTATCGACGGCGATTGAATCTAAGCCGCCTGCCAAGCGTGGCATGGACGATGCTTTGCGTCGCAGCATCTTTGGTTCATCTGATTCATCAGATGAACCATCGCCGAAGCGAAGGCGCTCGAGGTCGCGAGACTCGGGCGCTAATAGTGGTGTCGGTTCTCCTATGGACACCACTTCACAGCGAGGTGCCAGTACTTCTGTCGGCACGTCGCAGGAAGAGCGGGACCGCAATGTGTTGCGTCTCGCTCCTGAGAAGAAGGCATGGATGCCTCCTAAATCAGTCATGGATCACTTGTCGGCGACGACGAGTGATCGTTATCGAACACGGTTGTTCGATTCGTCAAGGGTCCATCACCTTGACCCCAGCGCGAAAAACTATCGCGCTGAACATGACTTCTTCATCGATGCTTTCTTTAGATATCGATGGTACAGTGGGAATCGCAAACGTGATGGTCCCTCACTACTTCAAGCGTGGAACGCCTACATCCATAACCTCGAGGATGTAGGTCGTGACGCTTGGAACGACAAACTTATCAAAGCTCGTGATAAGTTTGAAAAGCGAACCCCGACAGGTGCACGCTACAGCTGCATCGTCTGTCAAGGGAGAAAGGATTACCCTGCCTCTCTTGGGGAGACTCGTGCCCATGTTGTGTGAACAACTCTGCACGAGCACCTAAGGAGGCTTACCTCCTTACCAGCCCGTGGTGGCGCGTACGAGTCTCTACTGAGATGTACGAAGGGATTGACAACCTGAAATCCCTTTACGACCGTGCCGGGAAGACTTTCTCCGGCGGTCCTTCTGCGGCACAGTATGTGCCGCGTCGTACTGCTCAACCAGACCCAGTACGTCGATCATCAGTTGGGAGCGGGGCTCCCAAGAATCCCAGGACGGGGGATAGCCGCGCCACCGGACGAGATAACTCGTCCGACGTCCGTTCACGTCGCGGTGGTTCAACAGCTGCTCAACTAGATAGCGCTGGCCACCACGAGAGTCCTCTAATGCAGGTGGAGGAGGAGGAAAGAAGCTCTCCACACGATCATGTGGATCGGTGTGTTCCTGAGAGCTTCTTTGATCGCGTAACGCAAGGGTTACGCGACGATCTCGAACATGAGCGGAATAGGCGTCTCCAAATGGCGGACACTGCCTCGAAGCATCGAGCTGAGTTTGCCTTTGCTCAGCTTGAGAACGAGAGATCTCTGACATCTCTTCGTGACGAGCTAAGGGTAGCTCGTGGGATTGTTGATCCGTCTCGGGCTGAGATAACTGCTCTTCAGACCCTTGTTGATGCCCACCATCGGGAGCACAAGGCTCTCTGCGAGATGCTTGAGCGCAAGGGCGTTCTTCATCGGAAGAAGCAGCGTACTGATGGTACGGCTTAAGCCGACCAACGTAAAACGTGGGATGCGTTCGCATCTTACGTGGTAACTCGATCGTGTATGCATTGCCTAGGCGGTGCAATACACGAAATGGGCCAATGTACTTGGGTAGTAGTTTACTGCTACCCAAGTTAGTCACTACATGCTTTGGTAGATTAACCGTAGACAGTAGGACTAAGTCACCTTTATTAAATAAAAGAGTGTTCGCCCTTCCATTCTTGTCGGCGTTTTGCTTTTGCTTATCCACCGCTTCGGCGATGGAGTCTTGCACAAAACGGACTACCGTTTCACGAGCCAGTATGAACTCATCTGATGACTCGTTAGCTTCAGTGTGCTGTGAGCGCACTGCAGCAGCATCAACCTTTTCTTCAGTGAGGGCTTCCGCACTCTCACTGGCATCATCTTCTTCGATATCGATGTTATCGATATCGGCATTAAACGCAATGACTTTCTCGTCAGGGCGTGATGAGCGTGAACCAAATCGGTTTTTGCTCGCGCGAGTCCCTCCCCCCCTTAAAACAGAGTTACACTAGAGTAAGGTGGGTACACGCGGATGGCGCAATCCATTCACGTAAAACGGTGTATGTGACGTGGACGCATGCACCGAGTTGTTGATGGCAAACTCTACCATTGGCAAAAACTCACTCCAACTGTTAAATGAGTGTACGTATCCTCGAAGTATCTCTTCTAGGACACGATTGGCACGTTCCGTCTGACCATCTGACTCTGGATGGTCAGATGTTGACACTTTCAAGCGCGTTCCGAGTGATTTGAACACGGAACGCCAGAAATCAGCAGTGAAGCGTGGATCTCTGTCTGATACGAGTTCACGGGGCAACCCATGAAGTCGGAAGATGGTGTCAATAAAGACACAAGCACAGCCACTTGCCGTGATTGTCTCTGGTACAGCCACAAGGTGTACCATTTTGCTGAATCTGTCAACAAATACGAGAATACCCGTATTCCCGCGTGCGTCTTTGGGTAACCCGAAGACAAAATCCATTGAGATGGATTCCCAGCACTCAGCCGGAACCGGTAGAGGCTGTAAAGGTGCACGCAGTGAAGGACTTGACTTCACTCGTTGGCAGACTTCGCATGCGCGAACATACTTTCGCACAAACTGATACTGGCGGGGCCAGTAAAAGTCTCGACTTACCGTGAGATATGTTTTCTCTCGACCAAGATGTCCTCCTATAGAAGCATCGTGATACTCGAACATGATCCGCAAATGCAGATCAGTATCATCTGGAATGACAACACGTGGTGTGTCACCAGTAACGGCTGTATAATACAGTAAACCGTTACGAGTAGTGTATCGATCTGATGCAGATCGATACGCAGACGACAATCATTTCAACGATTCTCGAGATGGTTGGGAGAGATGTGTCAACAACTTCACTATCTCACCATCTTGGGCGTATGCCCGCCTCACATCACCATACAACGTTGTAGATGGGACTGAGGACGTCATAACCGCAACAGTGACTGTCTCACTGTTGGGTTTCGCGACTGGTTCAAAGTCGGGACGACGTGAGAGTGCATCAGCGACGACATTAAGTCGTACTGGTTTGTACTCGACCGTAAAGTTGTATTCCGCAAAGAATGACAACCACCGCGCCATTCGTTGTGAAAGGTGCGGGCTGTTCACTGCCGTGCGTAATGACGCATGGTCAGTGTAAACAACGAAGGGTATATCTCCTAATAGATAGACTCTGAACTTCGCGAGTGCATACTTCATGACAAGGAGTTCCTTGTCATGCACTGGATAGTTCCACTCAGCTGGTTGCAGCTGACGCGACTGATAGCAGACGACGCGTTCAACGCCTTCAAGATCGTACTGCATTAATGCACAGCCGATTGCGAAATCGCTGGCATCACAGACCACATGAAATGGCCTGTCCTGATCGGCTATTGCTAGGACTGGGGATTGTATCAAGCTCTGCTTGATACCATCAAAGGAGCGCTGACATTCAGCGTTCCATAACCACCTCTCGTTCTTTTTCAACAAACGAGAGAGGTGCACAGTCATCTCGGAGTAATTGCGTGAATACTTATGCAAATACGCCGCTAGCCCAATGAATTTTTGAAGACCTTTGACATCAACCGGCACAGGCCAGTCGGTGATCGCCTTGATCTTTTCGGGATCAGGACGTACACCGTTCTTACCAACGATGCACCCAAGAAGTGGTATTTCGCTTGCTGCAAATATACACTTCTTGAGGTTAGCATACAATTGATGCTTTCGCATGATTGTAAGAACCTGTCGGACGTGGTACCTGTGAACCTCAACATCCGACTTTCCATCCATAGCTCGACTATGGACGAATACGTCATCGAAATAACTCGGCGCGAATTCTCGTACTGGTCTCAACAGATGTGATACACATCTGTTGAACGTGGCAGGGGCATTACTAAGCCCTTGTGGCATTACTAGCCGTTCCCAGAGCATGCCGCTAGGCGTGCTCACTGCGGTATAGGGTATATCCCGTTCTCGCATAAGGATTTGATAGAATCCATCCAACAGATACATGGACGAAAAGATGGTACTCTTTGACATACCATCAATGATTACGTCCTTCCTCGGTACCGGCGTCTGAGCCGGTACCGTTGCAGCATTCAATTTGGTGAACGCGTGCACTATCCGCCACCCTCCTGTTGCTTTTCGCACACAGAAGGTCGGAGAGCTATGTGGGGAAGTTGATTCCCTCACATGGCCCGCTGCAAAAAACGATCGCCAAAGAACTTGTCGATCGCAAGTACTTGTTCACGAGGCAGTGGCCACTGCTTCATGACACAGTACTTCGAGCCTGGTTTAAGCTCGACCTCGTGTCGAATACCTTTATCCTTCAGTAATTCGCACGGAACAGTTTCAGGGAATACATCCTTGAATTCAACCAAATCTTCATAGAGAGGATTTGTCTTGAGCGATTCCCACGATTGGGAGTCATCTCGCTCAATTCGTGTGTTTTCATCTAGGACACTCTCGTCCATAGATGAACTACTGAGAACTCTCTCGTTCTCAGTGAACACTGTTGCTGACCTTATGTCGGTTACACACTCGTCGTCAGCGACGAGTATGCAGATCTGCTTGACTTTGCCACTACGCAGATCACGCAAGAACCTTTTTTGTTCGAGCGTTGGCAACTGAGTGATCTCCGAAGTCAACTTCGGAGGCGCAATCAGATCAAGTGTATAAGCGCCTACACTTGATCCGTTATTGACTATGACATTCAATGTCTCTGTCATTTCCTGGGGACTTATTCCCTCAGGCTTCGAAGGACTTATTCCTTCGGCTTCCCGGGGACTTATTCCCGCGGGTTTCGGGGAATTTATTTCCGCCGTATTTGTAATCTTGGGACTTATTCCCTTTACTTCCTCTAGCTGTGGTTGCGCAACCACAGCGAGATCCTCTACGAAAGACTCTCCAGTCGATCTAGGATTATCGTTTCGCTTAAGCTGAGCGATCTATTGTTTCTCTTCTAGATGGTCCCCGCTAAGGATACATCTTTGTCCCAGTCCACCCGACTTATTCGAGTGGTGGACCTTCGGCACAGCCTGCGTTTCCTCACAGCCGCCGGAACTTTGCTCCGAAGTGTAACCGTTTGGTATACTAAGGTTTTGTGCAGTCGTAC
Source organism: Peronospora matthiolae (assembly GCA_921007115.2). Classification (NCBI taxonomy): domain Eukaryota; phylum Oomycota; class Peronosporomycetes; order Peronosporales; family Peronosporaceae; genus Peronospora; species Peronospora matthiolae. The sequence continues at coordinate 43,072 of CAKLBY020000341.1, read as the reverse complement.
TAACGACCGTACCACAAGTGAGGCCATCGCACTCACTCGTAGTACATCCACACGCTTGTGGACGCTCCAAAACGTTCATCAGATGGCCATCTGATGAACAAGCGGCAGGCATCGTTACTGTCCGATGTTGCCAGTTTACCCGTGGTTCGTACCTTTTGAGCCACGGTATTCCAAGGATGACATCAAACTTGTCATCCAAATCCAATACGATAAAGTCATCGTCATATTGGGGTATCTTCTAGCGTATAGTGGATCTTCACTATACGCTTCATGACGGTTACGGATGCGCCTGTCGCAAGACGTACCGTCATCCTCGTAGGAGGTGTGTCACATTCACTGAATTTAAAGTGACCATCTTCTAGCGATTGGCGTCGCAAAAAATTGTTGGACGCCCCACAATCGACTAGAGCTCGAAGGGACAACTCATTTGTCACTTCGAGTTTCAAGGTAATGAGTGAGACCTCATTACCTAGAGCAGCAACGCACAACGTTTGTGTGTTGGGAGCAACCTTCATCAAGAGGCCTACAAATTCTCTTGACGTTGCTAGACCAGTAGGGTGCTCCGCACCTACTGATCCTGTCCGTTTTTTGACGGTCCATCCCGTTGTTGCGTCTTTGCACCAACTGCGGACCCTCGTCCCTGCCCCTTTCTCATGGGTGGACGGTCACTACGCCCAGTGTCGCGAGACACTGGACGAGGGGCACTACACTCGTAAGCGTAGTGTCCTGTCTTTTGACATCTGTTGCATCTCTGCAACTTCTTGTAGCCTGTAGAGCGAGCCTTCTCGCTCTCTACATAACAGAGTTCCATCGGCTCTGGACCTCCGCTTTCATACTGTCTCGGCTGACGATATGATGTCGAGCTGGCGCGAGCCTGTCTCAGACTGAAGTCTTCCTGTTCCGCAATGGAAATGGCTTGCTCTAGTGAATCTAGTTCAAGCCGGAACAGGTGAGTCTTGGCGGGACCATCCGCAAGACCTTGCATGAACACCGAAACCAACGTGTGTTCATCAACCGGATTGGAACTTATACAACTCGTAAGATGTCGTGTATGTTGCGCGTAAGCGTGCACATCACACTTACCCTGTTTGAGCTTCAAGAGTTCGGTTCGAGCGCTGAACTCAGCTCTAGGCGGTTCAAACGTTTGTCTGAGCCGCGACTTGAAGACTTCCAACGACCCAAACGAATATGGGTCGTGCAACTTGAGCCCCAGTGCCCAAGTCTTGGCACGTCCTGCCAGATTTGACTGGGCAAATGCAACTTGCATATCCCCGTCGTCGATGCGACGCGCCCTTATGGCGTCATCCAATTCGACGAACCATCTCAAGAGGGAGTCCTCTTCGACTCCCCTATACTTGGAGATGTCAATCTTCAAGGTTTCGGGTCGACGCGAGTGCATCGACCCACCAGCAGCAGCCTGCTGCTGTCTCAACAGTTCAAACTGTTGAGCACCCTGTTCTCTCAACAACTCTGCTTGTTGAGAACCTTGTTGGTGAAGCAAGGCTACTTTCTCGCGTTCAGCGTCAAGTTCATTTTGAATGAACCTGGCGATAGTAGCATGTTGGGCATCTCTATTGAGAGCCTCTAGCATGACGCTAACAGCATGGATGCCCATGGTCGAACCCATTCGTTCAACCGCATCCCATTCGACATCGCTCAAATGGGAGTAGCCGTCACGCGTAGCGTGAAAGCTTTGGTCATCTTCATCATCAAACATATTCATGTTAGATGTGAACGTGGTCCTTGGACGGACTACGAAGTGCTACCAGGTGTAACGGGGCACCCTGAAGCTTGTACTGGTGACAGTACAAGCTACTTATTCTGATGACAGAATAAGGCGGTGCCTCGTAACTTCACGTATACTCGTACGTGCAGAGGAAGACGGTAAGAAGAAGCGAGTACTTGGTTAAAGTAAAAAGTGGAAATATATTTTTAATAGTTTTTTTTTTCAAAAAAAACTATTTTTTTTTTCATTTAAATATGTCTAAATACAAATGTGTAAATCAACTATCTGCTCACCACTTATTGCTTGCGTCTGTCGTGGCGCGTCTTCGTTGGTTGATATAATGGCCTATATCAACCAATTAGGAACTACTCGTAAGTGCTACAGAATATTTGTCCTTATGACAATATTCTGAGAATACAACTCTTATAGTTATATTCTATTAACAATTTCTTACAAATTGTTATGTAACGATTCACCCCGTTACACAGACACTGAATTGTGGATATTTCTCAGCAGCACCAACTATCTTACTATTTCTGACACGATGACCAAGTGATCTTGACAGAACATTTAACAACCTCAATTGCTGGCTGAATAAATTTAGTATAAGCACGATCGCTGCGCACACCTTCTGCTTACTGTATACTGAAAATAGACCCGTCGTGATTTTCTCTGATGAGTTAAATCACAAAGTTGGGTGGACGTCAATGTCTGGCGGGACACTGCTGGTGTCCCCACACACTAGGACCCGACGTTCTAACTCTATCGCTTTTGCTCATTTTGGTTACCGATCTTAAGACGTTTGGAATCATGCTGCCACGCCAGCTCAGTCGAGCTAAAGCCGTTCTCTAATTATAGATTAGTACAGCTAATATCTTATTTACTACGTAGCAAAAACACTTATAGATGCGACACCCTTAACCATTAGAACACAGCAATGTATTTTGGCTTTCTAAGCGTTTTGATAGAATTATTGTTTCTAAGTGCCAGAGAGGACCGACTCCAGTGGCCGAGTGGACCACCGCTGGAACTGGGACCGGGAGGTACCTGTATCGATACCCGGTGGGGGTTCGTTTACAGGGTGCCGGAGATAGGCCGATCTAGTAGACGAGCAACCACGAGGAAGTGGCCGCCCTGCCAACCCGCGCAAGGCTTGGATAGTTGGGTGGGCTGGAGGCCCTACTTGCCGAAAGGCCCCATAGTGTAATGAGGGGTGCGGGTCCTGTAGAGAGTTCAAAATGAGTCAGAGTACTCGCAGTTCACTCCAAGTTGATCTGAAGGACCGCGCGGCATAAATCTCTCTTAAGTGCCAGAGACAAGTTTAAAACTCATGCTAATTTTGCGAAAGTGTTGTGCGCACACCGCAGACCCATTTATCGAGCCTTAAACTGTCAAATCCGACCAAATTATTACTTAATTACTATTTTTCCCATGATCAAGTTTACTTAACACATTTATAAGAAACAAAGATATTGAAAAACCTCCTTACCATATATAGCAAGATTGTTTTTTATAGATTAAATTGGGCAGGTTATTCTGTATATTATTACTAATCATGCTGCTAGTATTAGTACTGCTTTCACCATTAATATTCCATTATTATCAAGCCTGTACCGTTGCTCCGCATGCTGCAAAGTGTCCAACACAGCACAAAATTGAGAGCCATTGAAATGTTAGTACGATAGTATCAGACCTAATTTGTCGTCATGACTAATTCATGCGCAATTCTTAGTTTCTTGCTATTACCACTACGTAAATGCAGACATTGGTCAAAAATTTATGTAGCGGAGCGACACTGACTCCATTGTCAGACAAAGACCTATAGACTCGTAGATCAATTAAGTGTTTTAATAGAAACGGACCCGACTACAAGGGTCTCAAGTCTTTACAGACGTGATGAGCTTACCTCTTTTACAAAAGGTACCATCCAACCATAGTCAATAACGTACGGTAATTTAACTATCGTATTATATATCATAATACGCCCATCAGTTTCACTGATCTTTAAAGTTGTGTGTCAAACCATTGTACTTGCTTATGCTAACCGTTGTAAAACCCCGTAACAACCTCGCTCAGCAAATATTCGATACCCTGAATCGGCATCACTCAACTTTTTCATTAAAAACACTTGAAGACTACAGCTTACATCACGCTTGCATTTTTTCACGATACCTTACACATGGATGGAAAAGTTATCCCATTCCTTCGAGTCTTAGAACGACGTTGTGCAAGAAGGAAATTCGTCAATTATGACGTAGACACAGCTGCGCTAGGAGATGAAGATCCTGCACCTAACGCGCTAGCATCGCACTAACCTTCGCGCATAATGCCAAATACGTTTCCTGACCGCATTACAGCTCATCATTTCACAGCCTTGGGTGCTCTAACCACTCTTGATAAGCACGTCATCACCTTCATTTTCGATAAAAAAAGCAGATGACAGAAGACATTGAGAGAGCTACACGTCTATCTCAGATATTGTCGAGGAAGGGTTCTCATTCGTACTATTCCTGCTATCATTTAAGTGTTAGTGAGCTGTTGCAAAAGTTCGCTATACATCCTATAGGCACTTGGTCCACTGGACGAGAGGCTACGATTACTGTCGACATTGCCGTGCGAGAGTCTCCTAGAGAGAGATACCTGACGCCAGATACGACAACGATCAACAAATTAACAAGCCTGGTTGTCTAAACAAGCACATGGAGCGTCTCTACTCACATAAAGAACAGTTCCAATTACTATTTATCCAGGATAGATAAAGGCTGGAGATGAATATGCATCTAATCACTGGGCTCACAGAGCACGTCGATTATTCAGCACAAATTCCCTTTGCTATTTTGCCGTGAATGCGAACGCTCGTTTACAGCGCAAATGCGATACGAGATCGAAAAGCTAAGGCCAAAGGTTAATAACAACACCATTATCGTAATTGATACGAAAATTCAGCCTCTGGAACATCCTCCAATGTTTTAACTGTGCGGACAATTGCGGGTCACTTAGTTCAAGTGAGCAATCCATACGCCCCGCGCCGAATGATGGGAAGCGGGTCGGGTTGCAAGATGACCCTCAGCGCGAGTCTCAAAACGCCCACGGTAAACGGACAATTTTGACGAAGCAAAATTTCTAACCTCCATGAGTTCCGGATTCAGGGTATCCACGCCACTTCACCAGATACTGGTATTGACCATGGTGACGCCACCGCTACAGGCGCCTCTCCACGTGGAAATGCAAGTTATCTTGCTTTTCAAGCAACTCAGGGGGAGGCCTGTGTGTCGGTGGAGAACAATAAACACTGGATTTGTCCAAGACTGAAAAGGAAGACCCCGGCATATCCTCGACCAAGTTTAGCGCACTCATAATCATTCACTTACTGACTTGGATCGTTTGCGTGTGCACATTGTGGTAAAGTCGGTCAAGATCGGTGTCGTAAAACCTCAAACGTGTGCCTAAGAACGGAGTGGGAACCGGCGGAACGATCGTGGGACGACGACCAATCGTATGGATGGCACCGTTGGGACTATTCACGGAAGTATCTCATCCAGTCAGAACGGTTCCGAACGGCGAAAGGGACCGCGATCAAGGGACCGCGATCAGGGGACCGCGATTGAGGGACCGCGATCAGGGGACCGTGATCAGGGGCCGCGTTCAAGGGAACGTGATCAGGGGCCGCGATCAAGGGACCGCAATCAGGGGCCGCGATCAAGGGACCGCGATCTGGCGTGGACCAAGCCCTGATGCGATCAGACAGTTGGTGTGTCAGTTCTGTGCCACATAGGTAAAAGGGGCGATCTGTAGAGGCGACGCGTGGCATCTGATTTTCTGAGTTATAGGGGTAAGTTGTGAGGGTCTGATTGGTTAACATTAAACAGAGTTCAATTTGCTTCTAAACACATTCGTGTCGATCTTCTCCCGGGTTGAATATTTTGGCCTCCCGACGTCTAAGAATCTCGACGTCAAGGATAGAACGATCACTCCTGGAGCTATTTGTCCAGGAGTGCTAGGACTCTCAACACACCCCTACTGCGATCGGACGCAGCCAATCGTATCGGTTGAAGTACAAGGTTGGGAGACGGCTCAAGTGGCCAGAAAGGCTCGCGACTCAATTACATTTTGGCAAAAGGTGATCAGGGCAGATCACGGCGACTCTAGGAGAGCGCCAACCCAGAACACGCGATCGGGTGAAGATTTTCCACCCGATCAGCACCAATCTCTACAACGGTCAAGTTTATCATCCCGTCGAGTCCATCTAGAAGAGTGCAACCCGCCCTGCCGACGGGTACATAAGGTGAGGAGGAAACAAGTGCAAGCGAAATTGGAGTACCCCCTCCGTTAGTCGGTCGTCTGGGCGCCAGTGGAGAGTCGGGATCGCCTCAAAAAATGAGCGAACCCCACTCTGCCACAATGGTGTGCGTGCCCGAATTCGAACCAGGGATTTCGACTTGAGTCCCCTGATGAAGATGGTAAGATTAAGACTGAACCTGGGATTCGATCGTCAGCGGAATATGGTTAGCCACAGACGCGCGAAGAGAAAGGATCCCAAGATCATCGTATTTTTGGGAGAGGCTATGATGACAAGAAAGTCAAAGAGGAAGATCACCAAGCTGATCAAAAGAAAAACCTCAAACCCCTCCTGAGATCCCTTCGGGGACCATTGCGGATCGTGCTGCAAAGCACGATCTGCCAGATGGAAATCCTACAGTAAAAACGGAAAGATCTTCATTCAAAACTACCGCACAACCAAAGGCGAGGAAACACACTCCTAAGTTAGCCTGTTCAAAGACGAAGACGGCAGAGCCACATCGAAACAAGCAAGAGATCAAGGCAGAAGGTCAGGATGTGGAATCAAAAGGCTGGCAATTGGAACGGATCACCTGGAAATTCCATTGGCAACAACTGAAGAAACTTCTTGCAGAAGACCCAGTCCTAACGGTGCTGAAACCTAAGCTGATCGGGTCGATCCAAGGTCCAGTATCGCCACCGAAAGTGACCTCGAATCAGTTATGGGCATTGAATCGGCTTATTCAGCTGCTAAGAGACGCTTTAAAACAGCTGGAGCTTTCGACGCACAGACGATCTTAGAATTCAATCACGATCGGGTGATCAAAGCAATACAGCTACTATTCAAAAAGCTAACTCCACTGACAAAGTCTCACAACCCTATAAGCAAACGGATTGAGATTGAAGAAGGACATCCGAGCCAGCGAATCAAGAGTGAATAACGACACCTGAGCCAGCGAGTCGACAGAGAGGAAGAACACCTGAGACAAGGTGGAGAGTCAACCGACCGCAACGTGAAAGAAGAATACACGGGGTCGTCATGCTATGCCTCGGCAGAATCAGATATGGACTCAGACGAGCCGATCGGTTCCGTACTTGTAGCGAGGTCCTCAGCATCATCGATTCCCAAAGCAGGGCCGATCGGACCTCCGCTCACCGAGGTACTCTCAACCGCGTCTGTAGTGTCATCGGGGCCAGTTGGGTGTTCGCGTGGCGAAATGTCAACACCGACCGAAGGTGCGGGACCAGATTGCATCATCGCCGAGGGAGATGGCGCACAACTAGTTGGTGGCAAGCTGGGCGTGGACGACGGGAAAACCATGGAAGGCAACGGGAGGATAAAACGGAAAGCGGTGACTAAAACGTGCACAAGCGAGCCAGATATTGTAGGTCGGCTTGTGCAGGTGGCGATTGTGGTAAAGTCGATCAAGATCGGTGTCGTAAAACCTCAAACGTGTGCCTTAGTACGGAGTGGGAACCGGCGGAACGATCGTGGGACGACGACCAATCGTATGGATGGCACCGTTGGGACTATTCACGGAAGTATCTCATCCAGTCAGAACGGTTCCGAACGGCGAAAGGGACCGCGATCAAGGGACCGCGATCAGGGGACCGCGATTGAGGGACCGCGATCAGGGGACCGTGATCAGGGGCCGCGATCAAGGGAACGTGATCAGGGGCCGCGATCAAGGGACCGCAATCAGGGGCCGCGATCAAGGGACCGCGATCTGGCGTGGACCAAGCCCTGATGCGATCAGACAGTTGGTGTGTCAGTTCTGTGCCACATAGGTAAAAGGGGCGATCTGTAGAGGCGACGCGTGGCATCTGATTTTCTGAGTTATAGGGGTAAGTTGTGAGGGTCTGATTGGTTAACATTAAACAGAGTTCAATTTGCTTCTAAACACATTCGTGTCGATCTTCTCCCGGGTTGAATATTTTGGCCTCCCGACGTCTGAGAATCTCGACGTCAAGGATAGAACGATCACTCCTGGAGCTATTTGTCCAGGAGTGCTAGGACTCTCAACACACCCCTACTGCGATCGGACGCAGCCAATCGTATCGGTTGAAGTACAAGGTTGGGAGACGGCTCAAGTGGCCAGAAAGGCTCGCGACTCAATTACATTTTGGCAAAAGGTGATCAGGGCAGATCACGGCGACTCTAGGAGAGCGCCAACCCAGAACACGCGATCGGGTGAAGATTTTCCACCCGATCAGCACCAATCTCTACAACGGTCAAGTTTAGCATCCCGTCGAGTCCATCTAGAAGAGTGCAACCCGCCCTGCCGACGGGTACATAAGGTGAGGAGGAAACAAGTGCAAGCGAAATTGGAGTACCCCCTCCGTTAGTCGGTCTTCTGGACGCCAGTGGAGAGTCGGGATCGCCTCAAAAAATCAGCGACTTCCACTCCACCACAATATGAATTTATCCGGATCGATCGAATAGTTTTATAAATGACTGGAAAAGGTGGAATTCAACCTGCTTGGTGTGCTGGCCATGTGGGGCTCATGTCACAGATTAATCTATCTGGGACGATCGTTTTTCTTCCAGGCGAAAGCACCTCCCGGTCCACGCAAGTATACGTATGACATGGTCCATCAAATCAACGTAAAGCACTGTATATGTGCGCAGATTGCGCGGAAGGTTAAGCGTATAGGCAAGGTCTTTCTTAGCTACGACCGTGAACGGATCAACGAATCGTGGGCGCATATTCGTCTTGAAGATGGCGTACACTCCATTTTTCGGAAGGGATTATCGTTTATTTAAGACTTGGTATCCAAATAATAATGCTTAAAAAACATCCTTTGCCCTTAGCGTCAGCGTCTTCTTTTAGTTTATCGTGGATTATATTTACTGCATCACTCAGATGGCTTAAGACGCTAAAGCACGTTGCGTGCTCTTATTTCATAGTGTTAAGAATAGTTTCTACATTTGTGTCAGCAGAATCTCCCCCACCAAAACCAAGAACCTGTAATGGTAACATGAGCCGAACTCGTGGGTGTGTGAGGCTGTCTGTGTCGAATACAGTGCATCCAGTACAGCGTTGTTCAACGCAAACACAATGGCAGAAGTATCGAGCTCTAAGGCTTTGGCGACTCAAAATTACTGTTAAGAACGTCTCCGATGTCGAGATAATGCAATCTTTTAATCATGTGTGAGCTTATGATCCATTGTATCCATGTCCAATCGTTTGCTAAGCACCTCTAAAATGGAACATTTCCAGTGAAGCTAATTCCGTAGTAAGCAAAATTTTGCCAGCGGGAAACCGCTTGACCAAAACAAACTATCGATAAACAGCGTAGCTGTAAGCTAGCCATTTTGCATATTTGACCCACAAAGAACACGAGCTCCTTATTTCGTTTACAATAGTCTAAAACAATGAAATTGTATTTCATACTGAGGGACTATAAACCCTCAGTAGGCACATGTAAACTAGCAAGAGACCGCCCGATAAATGTGCCAAGGGTTTGATCCCTGGCACTGTTTTTAAATGTACGAACGCATGTTCTCACCCATATGTATAGTTTGGGCCACCAGCAGTGTTGACCTACATAAACACAAGTATTTCCACGTCTTAAAAGCCCGCTGAGAGCAGCATCATGCGCCTCAAAGAGGATACAATACTTTGGGTCCTCATCGTGAGGCACAAAAATGCGATAATTATGCGTCGCATCTGTGCGATAGCACAAGAGACCGCGACCGATAAAATAGCTATGTAGACTGACACGTAGCGTGTCGACAAAGATTTTCCGAGTCTTTCTACTCTCCACTCCCAAGATAATGAAACCATGACACACATTGAGAGTTCCACGGAGATGCTGTCAAACGAAATCCTCGGTAGGAGACGAAAGTGTCGTAACATGGAAAAGCTCATAATTAGGTCGGCGAGAGTAGTAATCTGCCAAAACTTTTGTCTGCCTGGTTTGTACTTTACCTCGAAATTTTGATCTCTACAAAGGGATGGCCAACGAGCTATTCTCTGATAGAGGTGAGGTAACTGTGTCGCCGTAGGTAATGAAGCACTATCCTTAGAGAAGACACATATCCTCAAGCCAAGCAATAAGAATATAAATTTAATACGAGCATACATCATGGCGAGTATGTCTTTGTCTAAACAAGATAGTTTTTCTCAGCAGCTTTTAGGTGGCGAGGATCAAATACGATAGCATGCTAACATCCTTCAGCATCTGTTTGCAATAAGGTCTATCTTTGGCAAAGTCGGATGCTTTGCAAAAACAAAGAGGTAAGTCAGATTTTCGTATTGCCAAAATAAGAGCATGGAGGAGGATCTCCTTTACTTCTCGGAATGCGTCAGCATGAATCGTATTTCAACATAAATCTGCTTTTTTTAAGGAGGCTAGTTAATAACCGAAGCAGATCAGCGTACTAATCACTGCATTTAAACTAGTAATTTTCAAGGAGAAGGAACTTGCGCAAGTCTGTTTAATTTTAAGGGTTCGACCATCCAACGACAGCTTTGAGCTTAGAAAGGATCTGCTCTGAGGCCGCGCGTGCCGATAAAACACTCTAGAAAATGACCCCCGTCTGAGCCAGAATGAAATTTTGACGCGTTATCGTAAAATTTATCTGTGTGCATGCACTCGATCAAAACTCTCAGATTACCTATTTGATCATCAACATCTGATCGTCCTTGCTCGTCACATTATGGACAAAAATGTCATCAAAGAATGTATGTTCATAATTCTTAATGGATGAGGATACTTTGCGTTATCAGACGACTAAATGCATCCAGCGTTTTAAAAATCTTTAAGGCATCGCCAGCCATAAATTGCTATAGCATACCACTTGAAGGGCTCACGGTGTCAACTTATTATTACTCTTTTGTATGAGCTATTTACAATATCCATTGACTGAGTTGAGTACACTGTACTTAGTACAATCACCTGTTATTTTGAAGAATGATCTACCGAAGTTGGGTGTCTGTGCCGGAACATCGATCACATTTTGCTTTTTAAGCACACATGGTACTCCACTTGCCTTTTAGCGTTTCGGCACAAAGTGTTGGTGTCGAATATATTGATTAACTCTTACTCACCATCCCTGCCTCGAGTTTGGCACGGAAGAAGTAAGTCGATTGCATCATACTGTCAAATTGGTAAGCGCTACTGTCGTGTGACACAACATTTGTTTCCAGCAACTGAATTAAGTTCACGACTAACAATTCTATCTGGCGGGTAAAACAGAAAAAGGGTCGTGGCACACGACGTCTTATAAAAACCTTTTACCAAAAGATTTAGGGATAATGAGTATTTATCAAGATTAACGATTTACTAAGCGCACTAAGCGCTTCTTTGTGTACCCTGTAACAGCTCCATCAAAAAGCGAAGACAAGTCTAACTCGTTGAAGTCAGGACGAAGGTTATTACCTCTAAAAGGTCCACATTTTTGTAAGTGACTAAATAAGTTCAATGACATCTCATCAAGCTCCAATAAAGTTTTTAACGAGGTTTTATTTTTTTAGGCTATCTGTAACAAAAAGCAAGCTACTCCATTTACCATTGTATGCAGCTGGACGTTATCATATCTTTGTGACAAAGTACGCGATCGCGGCTCGTCTCTTTCTGCTCGATATCATTATTAAATGTAATTTGTTTAACTCTGAAGCTGACGCTACAATCGACACCGGATACAAGCATTTTACTCGAACACACTATAACATAGTAAATACTACTTCACAATCATTCACTAAGCCAGGCTCTAGATGCCTGGTAACTTCATCATCAACATTAAATCTACATTCAACGCTTCGCTATCACAGCCAACTTAAATCTGTTCGTCCAACAGTGACACTCCATGCTCTAGAAATGAATCAGATTCTCGATAACTCTACGCTTAATAACATGCGGTCATCATTCAATCTGTGCTTTTCACAAAAAATGTCACTTAACAGTATGCGTGCCATTTGAATATCACATAGTGATGTTTTACTTATTAGTTGTGTCCCTGACATCGCAAGATAAAATTATTTGGCATACCGATGTCCACCATGCTGATAAAACCAGCCAGTGGCTCACGACAATAAGGCTTCTAATTTTTTAGCAGAGATGCTTCATATTTTTTAATAACAAAGATCCATGATTGATTGATACTCAAGCCAGACCGTTCATAGATGATATAATACAATGAGTCTAAACTAAGAACTAAGCAGCGTTAGATCCTGTCAGGGACAAAAAATTACTCCTAAATTTACTAGTTGTTTTAGACACGGTGAATAGACTCAGTCACCAGCCGACAAGTGACCGTAATACCCCTTTTGCCTTAGGCAATACAGTATATAGTCTACTTTCCTGACGGCACACCGTCTCATGTAAATAACAGATGCAACGCAGTCGATAGGGTGTTGACCCGGGCTTTTAGAACTTGTTACACTGGATTTCGCAACCAACTAGCCTGGCTTGTATTCTTGTCCTTTATTAAAAAGGCAAGGAATTTTTGGGGCTAAGTTTTTCTCACCATTACCTCCTAGAGGCTCCACAAATATGGTTTCTTCCCAACAGGGCGCCCTAGCCTACTGAAAGTCTGTGCTTCCCTGCACCGTACCAGACTTTTGGTTAGCGGTGGGAGTTTGGCCTGAAGTAACCTTCTCTGACCTGTGTATAGATAGATTGAATTGCGGATACTTTGTGCTTATGCACGTGACCAATGTTCGATGTTGTTCTAAAGCTTTAAACTCTTCGTTTTTGTCCTTCTCGGCGAGACTGAGATTCATAAACTCCTGTATACTGATTGATCTAAAGGGGATATACGAAATGAAGCTGTATCCATGGGTGCCAAAACGGGCTGCCTTAAACTTGAACTCAGCGTTTAAAGCGACATCCACAGCCGCCTCAAAGAAGATAAAGTGTACCCGGAATCGTTTTGTTCGAGCCACGCCCGTACGAAGGCTCATTCATAAATATTATAACTTGCGTTTTATCTTGTAAGGGATCAAGCTGCATGACAGCGATAAGTTTTTCAGTTCCTGGACGTATTATGATAGTACTATCTTGTCCTGACCGGCAGATAAGAAACGAGAACGCACTCGGTATGCCTGATTAGACGGAGCTAACACTGGAGTAATTACTGTTTTAAGCAAAAAAAACAAGTGGGAAAGACCCGTCTACCGATGTGCTACACATAAAAGCACATTCTCTGACTCGACCACCTAGTTTTAAGATAGCCAGCCTGACTCGATGTTGCTCCGACCGGATCATAGTGGAGTTTATGGCCATTTACTCCTCTTTAATCCATAAAAGGAGATTCTTCCTATCTTTTCCTCAGATGTCTTTACAGTCAAGACTAGGTAGCAAGCCCTTGGCTCTTCATCATGTGTTAGAACATACCGAGTATGCTTTGCCAATGCCAAATAGCCGTGTAATTTCCTGGTCGAATCGGGCTTAAACTGCACAAAAGCTTCAAGATGTACACGAATCAATTCGGGACCTTGTGCAAAAATTAAATCCACTCAACTGTTCCCTATAAGCTCTCTGATTTTCTCCAGCGCTTAGTTTTGGTCCCTAGAGATGTTAATCGTTTATTTGTCCTCACAGAATAAAAGTCTTTAAGATACCCAGGAGTAGACCGACTACAGGTGTGTCATTGTTAAGCGTAGCTTGTAACGGGTCACCCTTTGTTTGGGGTGCCACGAAACTTCACGTACACTAGTACGTGCAGAGGAAGCTAATATACTCCATAACTAGGTTGAGCAAAGTGTAAAAGAGAAATGTATTCAATATAACTAAGCTATCAATGTAACTTCAGTCTTTATCTAACTATATTTATACACATTGTCGTATGACGACAACCTGCTCACCACGCATTGCGCACGTCTAGCAGCGATTGCTTTGGTTGAAATGTCTTTTATCAACCAATCTTGGAGCAGCGCATGAATATTATCCTACAAGGGTATAGTTTTCCTTCAATATTATCCATTCTTGGATAATACTGGTAGAAAATTGTCCTGCTAGACCATATCCCTATTGACACCGTTTGGTGTCAATTTCATGTAACAGGCTACCCCGATACATCATCCCCCTCAACCATCAATCACCCGCTGATTATATAGAATTGATTGGGATAGGGTGACCATTGTTGGATCACTCTAAAAGAGGGAGCACTTGTTGGTCAAATTACAACTCATATGCCAATCCAAAGCATGGTTTCGAAACTTAAACGAGCTGCTACTGCAAAAGCAAGAACAGAGGCTGCGCGCATGAGTGCAGCCGAAGAGAGTACTTCTCACACCTCAACAGCAGGTGATTCTTCGCCTGTTGTTGTGAATCGTCCACGTGGTGAGTCACCACGAGCGATAGCTACATCCGTTGCGTCTGCAGCGGGTACCGCGAATTGCAATCCATTTTAGTCTGAAATTGAGCTCATCTATTCTGGCGAGTTGGATAATGGATACAACTTGAAGGCGACACCTCAAGCCTCCGGATCACGCAGGTAGGAAACTCCAAGAGCCATGTTGACTGGCTATGGTCCACGTGGTGGCAGCATGCTCGAGATCTTCGGATCGAGCGATTTTCCCGACGAATCCTCGCCCCACACGAGTACATCCAACGATAGGACGCGTGGTGATGGTGATGATGCACCTGTACATCACCACGAGCAAGATAACTCGAGGGATCGGGGTGTCACTGGTGTCAGTGTTCGTGCTAACACCAATCAAGAGGCCAGGACCAAAATGCCCTTCGCCACGTACCTTAAGTGGAGTCTCCGTGGATGCCGTCTTTCAGAGAGTTGGACCAGTTGGCCCGCATGACTACCAAACGGGACCAAATCCCGTTGTTTGCTCGTATAAAGATCAGCACTCCTAATTACAGCACGAAAACTATCCGTGCTGAGGTAGAGTTCTTCACCGATGCATTTTTCAAACATCGGTGGTACAATGGAAGCTGTGCTCGAGACGGTAAGGCGCTAATGCGAGCGTAAAATGCCTTATCCCTATAACATCGTGCATTGGCCGTGAGGTCTGGATCCGTAAACTTGATGCAGCTCACATCAGGTTTAAGAAGCGCAACCCAGTCGGGGTGCGATACAAGTTTCACCGGCTTTCAAGAGAGACAGGACCACCATGTATCTCGTGGGGTGATCCATTTCCAAGAAGCCTGGATAATTGTAACGGGGTTGCACGAAATCATGGTACTTTGTACCAGAGGTGTTACACACCTGAGGGTTCGCTTCTGTGAAGGTGATATAGAATATCTTATCGGTTTGTAGGGGCTGACAAGTGTCAGCCATTAGATACGAAAGATCTTTGAGTAGGATTAAGATATTCTATAGGCTTTAACATTAAATAAAATCAGTTCCCATTTTGATCTGAAAGACGCGTGGCTTGCGAGCCGTCTTGATCGTTGATCTCTGATCACTAAGAGTTAGCAACACCTCCTTGAGGTAGCTACTCTTGAGCACTAAGTGCTGTCGATTCACTGAATCGTTAGGTCCCCTGGAACAGGGATCTGAAGCTGTAAAGCTTGCTGACTCGTAAAGTCGTTAGTTCTTTGGAACTAAGTTGCTCGTAGAGCGTTAAGTCTTCCTCTGACTTAAGGAGCTGTGTAGCTCCGCTACACTTGGTAGCACTCGTAGTCAATCTACGCCTGAGTCTTTAAGACTGATCCTCTGTGAGGATGGAAAGCATCACTCCCCTATCTGAGGCCCAAAAGGTCGCGCTTGACAAGCTGACCGCATCTTTGGGTCCAGAGTACGTGGAGTTTCTTGTTTCACAAGGTCCTGAAGTGCTTAATGCACGTGTTGACGGCTTCATGCAGTATGAAGCGACCCTTTTAGGGCAGGTCCAAGACCAAATAGCGTCGGCTATGCCTACACGCTTCGTGTCTGTACCAGACGAAGAGGCTAAGCCTCGTCCACTTAAAGTGGACGTAAAAAACTACTCCGGCAAGGAGGGTGAGAATCTCATCCTCTGGATCCGTGAGATCGAGGTGGCCATGAGATCAGGCCTGATCACGCTTGACCATCAACAGGTCTCGCTGGCTATCTCGAAGCTCGATGGTAGAGCTAGAGAATGGGCCTTGACGTGTAGCACGTCGGTGGACATAGCGTTTCCCACATGGGAGTCGCTCAAATCACAATTGGTACAGGTGTTTTCTCCACCTAACCAGGCTTACCGCGTGCGCTCACGCTTTCTTTCTACCCGCCAGGGTAAGAATGAATTATCGGACTATGTCCAAGAGCTGCGAACGCTCATGGCTGCAATGCAGTCTGACCCTCTGCCTGAAGCAGTCCATGTGACTATCTTCATGGAAGGTCTACGTACTGGCATTGCCAGAACCGAGGTTTTTCGGGTTCACCCCTCTACGTTTGAAGAGGCTGTGAGAATTGCTCTTAATGCTGAGCATAATTTCAAGTCGGCCAGACTTGGTTGGAATGGATACAATCCTCGCTCTGTGAGAGCAAACTATTCGGGTACCACTGCCTATAATAGGCCGGAACCGATGGATCTCAGCTATGCTGAAGATGGAGGTGAAGCTGAGCTTCGAGCTGCTGAGCAGCAACACGTTGTAAGACGATGCTTTATGTGCGGAAGCACTAAACACTTGCGGCCTGGTTGCCCTTTGCGTAAGCAACGCCAGACTACGAGCCAACACTCGACCCCGAGTCAGAAGTCTGGCATGGCACGGGGAAATGCCGACACCCAGTAGGCGCGGGGCGCCCTACTGGGGAAGAACTATGTTCTGTTACACCTTTAGGAGGTAAAGGAATGCAGGGCTTAGCCCCAAAGAGTACCATACCTACGGGTATGGTGCGTGGATACAAGTCTGGCTTGTTGGTCGCCGAGGCGAAAATTAAGGGCTTCGAGAAGCCTTGGTCGATATTGATCGATTCTGGAGCGTCTTGCAATTATGCTCGACGCCGTTCCCTTGAGGGAAGTCAGCGTTATGTTGAGGCGCTTACAGCGCATGAGGGTGATTCTATCACGGTTCGTTTAGCGACTGGAAGTCGCGTAACGGTGCCTAAAGTTCCATTGAACTTAGGTATAACGTTTTTAGACTTTGACAGTATTGAGCGCTGTCTTGTCCTAGATTTGGACTCGAGATATGATCTCATCCTAGGTATGGCTTGGCTTGAGCGCCATGAGCCATGGATTGATTGGAGGTCTAAGACCTTAGGCGCTACGCGCAATGTTCCTAGCGAAGCTTTGGAGAGTCATGAACCCACCTTTGCTAGGCAGCAAAAGCGCTATTGGCGCGAGCCTTTGACAGAAGATGTCAATGTGCTGGATATTGGAATGTCCGAGTTATCTAACTCCCATGTTACAAACATAAGTTTCGAGCCTAGCTCGTCTAAAACTAGTGAAACGGCACGTACTCCGTTGAGTGGTACTCGTTGTGATAACGAGTCACTGCATGCTGAAAGCATGGTTGGCCTAGGGCCGAGTGATCAAGGACGTGATTCCTTTGATGTGTGTATGGTGGCACGTGAAACTACACCGAGTGCGGTCGGCCGTGAGAGCACCGCACTGAATGTCGGTAATGACATTGTTGGCGATACGCCGTATAGTGTGGGCGGCCGTGAGGGCACCACACCTAATGTCAGTAATGACATTGTTGGCGATACGCCGTATAGTGTGGGCGGCCGTGAGGGCACCACATCTAATGACAGTAATGACATTGTTGGCGATACGCCGTATAGTGTGGACGGCCGTGAGGGCACCACGCTTAACGCCGGTAATGGCGTTGTTGGCGATTCGCCATATGGTGTGGGCGGCCGTGAGGGCACCACACCTAATGTCGGTCAAGACAAAAGCTCTCGTATAGAGCATACTATGGTTGGTAGTAACCATGGGGACAATATTGTCCCGACCCCTAAGGGGAGTAAGGTCTCGAAGAGACAATCGAGACGCCGAGTAGCAGCTGTAAAGCGCCAGGCGTCCTCACAGTCACATAGTGAGATTATCAATACACTGTATACACTTGTTAATGGAGTGACTGGTCGGGTTGATGGCAGTGTTTGCCTTGAAACCCTTCCATCCGTGGACGCTCTTTGTGAGCTAGACGAAATGTCTGATGGCGAGTTTAGCCAGGCCTTGAAGGCAGGAGAGTTATCCGAGTTAGCGGTCATTAGACCTGATACTGAGTTGAACTCTTCCTCGTTAATGGATGAGTCTGTCCTAGAGGATACAAAGGCGGCACTTAGTGCACGAAGTGGATCTTCGATCCTTAAAGATCCGTCGGATCCGTTCTATCCTTTAGTCAAGGAATTTCAAGATGTGGTGTGTCACAACCCACCTTCTGCCTTACCTCCCGATAGAGGTGTACGTCATGAGATTGACTTGGTTCCTGGAACTAAATACTGTGTAACACGGCAGTGGCCTTTGCCTAAAGAACAGTGCGACGTCATTGACGATTTCTTTCGTGCTAAGCACGCGGCTGGGATGGTTCGTGAGAGCAAGTCTCCCCACTCAACACCGACATTTTGTGTCAAAAAGCCAAATGGCAAGTGGCGTATTGTGCATGCTTACAATAAGCTTAATGCAGCTACTATACCGGCGCAGACGCCTATTCCTCGAAAGGATGTTCTTCAGAACAATATGGCGGGATGTACACTGTACAGTGCACTCGACTTAGTCGATGGTTATTACCAACTGCTCATGCGAGCAAGCGATATTCCGCTAACAGCGGTGAGTACTCCGAGCGGTATGCTTTGGGAGTGGCTCGTTATGCCGCAAGGGCTATCTAACGCCCCGGCTACGTTTAACCGGTTGGTAACGCAACTATTCAGACCTCATCGAGGCTATGCACAAACGTACTTTGATGACATTTTTGTCCATAGTCGTGCAATGAATGGGCGATCAGATGTGGATAACCACATTGATCATTTACGAGCTGTGCTCGAGTGCATGCGAACGAATAAGCTGTATGCGAACGCATCGAAGTGCATCTTTGGTGCAGAAGAGATTCCCTTTCTAGGGTGCTTCATTGGGAAGCGAGGCCTTCGAGCGGATCCCGCTAAGGTAAAAGCCATAGTCGATTGGCCAGTCCCCAAGAACCAAAAGGACTTGCGTAAATGGCTTGGCCTTGCCAATTACTTACATAAGTATAGTGCAAATTACGCAGATATGGCTCGGCCATTGTCCAATCTCCTTAAAAAGGATGTGGGTTGGTGTTGGGGTAACACCGAACATAATGCTTTTGAAGCAGTTAAGGAGAGTCTCCTCCATGCGCCAATTTTGGCTTTGCCCGATTCTGGTCGGCCTTTCAGTGTCGTCTGTGACGCATCTGACTTTGCCATAGGCAGTGCTCTGTTACAAACAGATGTCGACGGACGCGAACGCGTCATCGCATTTGAATCTCGACAGCTGAAAGCTGCTGAAAAGAACTATCCTGTTCATGACAAAGAGCTACTTGCTATGAAGTACGCTCTTGTCAAATTCAGAGTCCATCTGCTTGGCTCGAAGCCATTTGTGATCTATACCGATCATGCGTCATTGCGCACTGCGACACAGTCGCCTCATCTCTCACAGAGAATGGCTCGTTGGCTATCTTTCTTTGCCGAATATAACTTCGAGGTGAAGTACAAGCCAGGTAAGCAAAACGCTTTGGCTGATGCGCTATCGCGTCGACCTGACTATGAGCTTGCTCATGTTACGACCCTGTCGTCGTCAGTCCCTGACTTAATTCGTGCGGCATATGCCAAGGACGATCAGTGTGTAGCTTTGCTACGTGCTCTTGGGAGCAATGAGTTTAAAGACTCGGACATAGAATTGTCGGCACGTTTACGTGCGAGGCTACATCGATATTCCATCGATAATGGCCTATTGTGCTATCGCACGGATATTGAGGACAACCCTCGTATCGTAGTACCTCATAATGAGGAATTAAAGTATCGGATCCTCTATGAGGCACATGATACTGCTTTAAGTGGTCATCTCGGTCGTGAGAAGACTTATAGCTCGGTGAGCCAAAGTTATTGGTGGCCCAAACTTTATAAGTGGGTGCGCACCTATGTGCGTACGTGCGAAACGTGTCAACGGGTAAAACCCTCGGCACATGCGGCGGCGCCGCTGGCTAGTTTGCCAGTACCCAGTGGTTGTTGGGAGTCCATGAGCATGGATTTTGTGTTTGGCCTACCGAAAGATTCGGAAGGCAACACTGGTATTGTGGTCTTTGTTGACCGATTGAGCAAGATGGCTCACTTAGCGGCTGTGCCGGATAGCATCGATGCGGAAGGTACAGCAAAGCTGTTTATCGACCGTGTGTTTCGCCAACATGGCTTGCCTGTGGCAATTATCTCTGATAGAGACCCCCGCTTCACTGGGAAGTTTTGGAAGTCTATCTTCAAGGTGCTTGGCACTCGATTGGAAATGTCACGCCGGATCATCCGCAGACCGACGGTCAAACTGAGCGTGTAAACCGCGTCATCAACGACATTTTGCGCAGTATTTGCGCTGATACGCCTAGGCGTTGGAGCTCAATGCTCCCTGTTGTTGAGTTTGCATTGAATAACGCTGTTCATGCCTCAACAGGCTTTACTCCGTTCTATATAAACGGTCTCACTCACCCTCGCGTTCCGTTAACGCTATCACTACGTGAATCAGGGCTTGGTGGGGGGAGAGGTTGCCGATCGGCTTGCTGATATCAGCCCTGCTACTGTTCAAAAACAGGTAAGCGAGTTTCTCGCAACGCGATTAAATGTCCTAAGACATGTGCGTGACGCAATGGCTGATAGCCAAGATACCCAAAAACAACAAGCTGATGCCAAAAGCAGAAATTGTATTGAACGTTATGAGGTCGGAGACCAAGTACTACTCAATGCTAAAAATCTACCTACAAATGTAGTGTCTGCTGTCTTTAAGACAAAGTTGCGTCCACGCTTTATTGGACCGTTCACGGTCACGGCCAAAGGGGACTTGCGTATACGCTAAACCTCCCACGCAAATTGCGCACACATCCAGTGTTCTACGTAGGCTTACTTAAGCCGTACCGGGATCCTTCCCATGTGAACTTGGAGGCGCTTGCGCCGACGACAAGGGCACCGCCCCGGATTGCTGTAGACGAATCAGCAAGTCCAACTGAGCCTCGCTCCGAGTTTGAGCTTGCTCCATCGCCTGAAGGCGGTTTTGCATCGCATCCAGCATGCACTGGGACTTACCCAAGGCCGCTTGAAGACCCTTCACTTCGAGAACCAATTTCTCGTGGGCCTCCACCGGTACACCGGCCGCCACCGACGTTGCTCGATGAGCATGGGTGTCGTCAATTCCATGTCGAGAGACTACTGAAACGACGTCGTCGTCAGGGCCAATATCAGTATCTGGTAAAGTGGCGTGGGTACCCTGAGTCTGAAAACTCATGGGAATTTGAGGTACCCCTTCGGCAAGACTGCCCATATGCTTTGGAGGCTTTTGAGCATCGTGGCCATGGTCATCGCGAGGCCGAGGCCGTTCACCACCACTAGTGGTGCGGGTTGGCGGGTTGTTGGTCACAGACTGACCAGCACTCGCGGCTACCTTAGTAGCCGAAGCATAGCGCGTGCGCTTGCGCAATTGGCCTCTGGCCTTAAGCTTGGCATAATCATACCGAAGCTTGCGTTCGAGACGCACATCCGCCGCATGGGCACTAGCCCTTAGAGCAAAAATGTTGCTGAGGCGACGCACATAGTGCACCCAGTGAACAAAGGCATCGTCTTCTTCACTCGCTGTTTCGCCTGCGAGCAGGAGAATGGGTATACCCTTCATCGGTGGAACTGGTGCACCACGTGCTTGCATGTCAAGGCGTGCCTTGTATTGACTTTGAGTCGTTAGGTGCGGCTCCAGGTACCTCTCACGAAGTGCCTGGCAGCTCACCACCTCCTCAGGAGTCTTAGGCCCATGGCCAATGACCCACGTTGCCAATGTTTGGCCGGCCGCTTGACGCAGACGTTCCTCCACACTGGGTGGGGTGAACACATAATCACGCTGGCGTTCAAGGGTTGCAGTCATCTGTGCATAACGCTGAGCGTTTTGTTCTCTTTGAACAAGCAGTTGTTGTTGCTCATCGAGCGGGTTCGCGATGATAGTCTCATCAAACCCAGATGCTGCACGCTGCGCTGGCGGCGCGCTCGCACCTCCACGTTCAGCGAACGGATTTGGGGTGTTCGAAAGTTGTGCCTCAGGCATCAGTGAGCCGGACGTTGTCCCTGTGTCACCGCGGACACTGGTATCGCTACCATAGTCCACCTCTTCCTCTATTCCGAGGTAGTCACACAGAGCCTTTGACTCGTTTGGTGATGAGGACATCGTGCTAGAGCGTACGTTACCGTGAGGTTCACCGTACGCGCACTGTTCTCGCTGAGAATACGAGTTCGATTGACGTTTTGGGTAAACGTCAGTCTGGTGGGGGAGGGTGTAACGGGGTTGCACGAAATCATGGTACTTTGTACCAGAGGTGTTACACACCTGAGGGTTCGCTTCTGTGAAGGTGATATAGAATATCTTATCGGTTTGTAGGGGCTGACAAGTGTCAGCCATTAGATACGAAAGATCTTTGAGTAGGATTAAGATATTCTATAGGCTTTAACATTAAATAAAATCAGTTCCCATTTTGATCTGAAAGACGCGTGGCTTGCGAGCCGTCTTGATCGTTGATCTCTGATCACTAAGAGTTAGCAACACCTCCTTGAGGTAGCTACTCTTGAGCACTAAGTGCTGTCGATTCACTGAATCGTTAGGTCCCCTGGAACAGGGATCTGAAGCTGTAAAGCTTGCTGACTCGTAAAGTCGTTAGTTCTTTGGAACTAAGTTGCTCGTAGAGCGTTAAGTCTTCCTCTGACTTAAGGAGCTGTGTAGCTCCGCTACAATAATGTTAGGTTGCTTCGCTAGTCGACCAGAATGGCTCGTTAAAACAGGACCACTCAAAGGTGATCTCGGCTCTCGACCGCGGAGGTGTTCTTCGCATCTCGAAACGGGCTCGTACTGATAGTACGAGCAGAGTAGTCCAACGAAAAACGTAGGATGCGTACGCATTATACGAGAGGTTCAATCGAGTATGCGTTGACCATGCGGCGCAACACACGAAATGGACCGATAAGCTTGGGTAGTAATTTACTGCTGCCCACGTTTGTCACTGCATGTTTCGGTAGATTTACTGTAGACAGTTAAACTAGGTCTCCTTCATCAAACGAAAGAACCTTTGCTCTTCTATGTTTGTCTGCGTTCTTTTCCGTCTGTCCAGTGCATCTGCAATAAAGTCTTGAACGAAGCGGACAACCGCTTCGCGAGTCAGTAGAAATTCCTCTGCTGATTCATCCTTGTCAACAGCAGTGCGCTTCGTGTGCACTGCTGAAAGAACTTTGTCTTCACCAGTGAGGGTGTCATCGTCCTCACTGCAGCAGTCGCCGGCGATGATGAATACACCAACATCGTCTTCATCATCGTCATCGGTGTCGATGTGATCGATGTAGGCATTCATCACGCCGACACCATTGCCGACGGAAGATGAGCAAGAACCAGATCGGATTTGATTCGAGCGAGTCCACCCCCCCTTAAAGTAGAGTACACTCAAAGAAGGCGGGTAAACGTGGATGGCGTAGGCCATTCACGAAGAACGGTGTATGCGTTGTCGATGCATGCACCGAGTTGTTGATGGCGCGGCAAGAGTTCGCTTCAACTCTTAATACGAATGGATATACCCTCGAAGTATCTTTATGTGGACGCGGTTGCAGAATTTTTTCTGACCATCCTAAAACAGATGGTCAGAGGTCGACATCGTCAAACGCATTACAAGTGAACACAACACGGATTGCCATAACTTCGCTGTGAAACAAAAGTCACTATCAGACACGAGTTCACAGGGTAACTCATGAAGTCGGAAGATAGTATCGATGAAGACACGAGCACAACCCTGGGCTGTGATTGACTCCGGTACAGCAACAATATGTACCATCTTGCTGAACCGATCAACAAACACAAGAATAGCAGTATTCTCGTGAACGTCTTTGGGAAACCCAAAAACAAAGTCCATCAATACGGGCAATCAACACTCTGCCAAAATCGGTAGAGGCTGCAAGGGTGCGCGGGATGAAGGACTAGGCTTCACCCGTTGACAGACTTCACAAGCGCGAATGTATTTGCGCACAAACCTTTATTGGCGGGGGCAGTAGAAGATACGGCTTACCGTGGGGTAAGTCTTTTCTCTACCGCGATACCCACTTGTTGGGGGAACGTGACACTCATACATGATGTGCAATCACAAATCATTATGAGCGGGAACGACGACACGAGGTGTGTCGCCGTTGACTGCTGTATAGTACAGCAGTCCATCACGAACAGAATACCGTTCGGTTGAAGAGCGGTATTGAGACGATAAGCTTTTCAAAGCTTAAGTGCATGGATTAGATACTTGATCCATCAATTGCAGAAGAGACTCATCTTCTGCGTATGCTCTTCGCACTTCGTCGAGCAGATTCGACGACGGAACACTCACTGATAGTGTTGCAACAGTGGGATCACCCCTGCTGTTGGGTTGAGCAGTCGGCTCGACATCGGGCCGACGCGAAAGAGCATCAGCGACGACATTAAGGCTTCCCGGTTTATAATTGACTGAGAAGTTGTACTCCTCGAAGAAAGACAGCCACCTCTCCATTCGGTGCGAGAGGTGTGGATTGTTTACGGCTGTGCGTACGACGCATGGTCGGTATAAACGATGAAGGGACTATCTACTAAGAGATCTACCCGAAACTTGGCCAGTGCATAATTCATGGCAAGGCGTTCCTTGTCATGCACCGGGTAATTACGCTCAGCTGTTTGCACCTGACGCGATTGATAACAGACGACGCGCTCAACGCCGTCTAAGTCGTACTGCATTAACGCGCAACCGATTGCGAAATCGCTGGCGTCACAGACCACAAAAATGGTATGTCCTGATCTGCAATCGCCAACACAGGCGATTGCACCAAGCTTTTCTTGACACCTTAGAAGGAGTGCTGGCACTCAGCACTCCGTGACCGCCTCTCGTTTTTCTTTAGCAGACGAGAGAGATGTACGGTAATTCTTGGCGTAGTTGCGCGAGTGCTTGTGCAAGTACGCCGCCAAGCCAAGGAACTTTCGAAGTCCCTTGATGTCGAGTGTCACAGGCCATTCGCTAACCACCTTGATCTTTTCCGGATCAGGGCGTACACCGTTTTTACCCACGATGCAGCCAAGAAGTGATATTTCGTTGGCTGCGAATATACACTTTCTTGAGGTTCGCGAACAACTTATGATCTCGCATTAGTGTAATAACCTTCCGGATGTGGATTCTATGAATCTCCACGTTCGTCTTTCCATCCACAACGTGGATATGGACGAAGCTGTCGTCAAAGTAACTCGGTGCGAAATCGTGTACCGATCGCAACAGATTCGTAACACATCTGTTAAACGTTGCAAGGGCGTTACTTAGCTCCTGTGGCATCACTAGCCACTCCCAGAGCATACCACTGGGGGTGATCACTGATGTGTAAGGGACATTCCGTTCACGCATGAGGATCTAATAGAATCCATCCATCAGATCCATGGACAAAAAGATGACACTTTTTGCCATATCATCTATGATTACGTACTTCCTCGGTGTCGGCGTTTGAGCCGGTACCGTCGCAGTGTTCAATTTGTTGAACGCGTGCACTATCCGCCACCCTCCTGTGGCCATTCGCACGCAGAAGGTCGGAGAGCCGTGTGGGGATGTTGATTCCCTCACATGACCAGCCGCCAAGCGATGGGCAAATAATTTGTCGATCGCTGTGACCTGTTCACGAGGCAGTGGCCACTGCTTCATGACACAGTACTTTGAACCGGGTTTCAGTTCGATCTCATGCCGAGTGCCTTTTTCCTTAGACAGATCGCATGGCACGGTTTCAGGAATAACATCCCTAAATTTGAGCAAACAATCAAACAAAGAATTTGTCTTCAAAGACTCCCAAGATTCAGACGTCTTTCGCTCAATCCTGGTTTTCTCACCGAGGACACCCTCGTCCATTGACGAGCTACTGGGAACCCATTCATTCTCAGCAAACACTTGTACCGACCGAATATTGGCGACGTACCCGTCCTCTGTGACGAGTACGCAGATCTGTTTGATCTTGTCTTTAAGCAGATATCGCAAGAATTTTGTATATTCTAGCATTGGAAACTTGACCACTTCCGAAGCTGACTTCGGGGTCGTAACCAGATCAAGTGTGTAAGCGCCTACACTTGATCCGTCATGCACCAAGACATTCAATGACTCGGTGCTTTCCTCGGATAACACATCCGCAGGTGGTTGGGGATCCCCACCCTCAACATAACTCTCTCGGAAGTTATCACTCTCAGGAACGCTGGAACTTCTTTCCAATACGTGCGTTGACTGTGGTTATACTACCACAGTCACGTCCTTTTCGATCGACTCTCTTTCAGTTGATCGGGCTTGCTTTGCGATCGACTCTCTAAAAATCGATCTCGCTTCAACGTGTTGTTCATCCTGAACAACACTAATCTCTCTTCTCGGATGCACCCTTCTTGGTGTGCATCCGTCTTCCAGTCCACTCGATCTCTTCGAGTGGTGAACCTTCGGAGCAGCCTGTGTCTCTACACAGGTGCTGGAAGCTGGTTCCACAGTGCAGTGGCCTTTTACGCTGTGATCGTGTGCAGTAACGACCGTACCACAAGTGAGGACATCGCACTCACTCGTAGTACATCCACACGCTTGTGGACGGTGCAAGACGTCCAACAGATGGCCATCTGATGAAAAAACGGCAGGCATCTTCACGGATCGATGCTGCCAGCTATCCCATGGCCGGTACTTTCTAAGCCATGGCAGACCAAGGGTGACATTGAATTTGTCATCCAAATCCAGTACGATGAAGTCATCATCGTACTGCTTTCTTTCTAGAGTGTTGTGGATTCCCACTACTCGTTTATTCAATGTTACGGATGCGCCTGTAGCAAGGCACACCGTCATTCTCGTTGGAGGGAACTCTCGCTCATCATAGTTGAGTCTACTACATTCTAGCGACTGGTGTCGAATGAAACTGTTCGACGCACCACAGTCAACTAGAGCGCGAAGTGACGTTCCACTTGTCACTTCGATCTTCAAAGTGATTAGAGACTCCTCATCACTAAGGGCAGTAACACACAGCTATTGTGTGCTAGGAGCAATCTTCGTCAAGAGTCCTGCAAATTATCTTGACGTTACTGGATCAGCCGGGCGCTCCTCCTCTACTGACCCTGTCCGTTTTTTGGCGGTCCGACTTGCTGTCGTAGTTTAGCGACATGGTCGGACCCACGCCTTGGACCTTTCCTTGGTTAACGGTGGTCATCACGTCCTGTCTTTGGACGTGTTGCAGTGCTCGGGACACTACACTCATGAGCGTAGTGCCCAATCATCTGACAGCGATGGAATCTAGCCGTTCGCTTGTGACTCAGAGAGCGAGAGTTCTCGCTCTCGATGTAACAGAGGTCCATTGCTTCGGGGCCTCCTGTTTCCTGTCGTCTCGTCGGACGATAGTTGGACATGTTATCCTGAGACTGTCTCAGGCTGAAGTCTTCTTGTTCCGCAGACGCTATCGCCTTTCCAGCGTATGGAAGTTCTCTTGGAACATGTAGGTCTTCACCGGCCCATCCACAAGGCCGTAGATGAATACCTTGATTAGTGTGTGCTCATCAACAGGGTTTTCCGTGACGCTACTCGCAAGGTATCGTAGGTTCTGTGCATTTGCGTGCACGTCACGCTTACCTTGCTTTAGCCTCGAGGGTGCAGATCGTGCTTTGGCCTCGGCTCTCGTGCGGCTCAAACGTCTCTTTGAGCCAAGACTTGAAGGTATCTAATGCCTTGAACACGTTTGGGTCGTAAAGCTTGAGCCCTAAGGCTCAAGTCCTTGCTCGTCCTGTCAAATTTGACTGGGCGAAGGTAACTTGCATCTCGTCAACGTCCATTGGACGGGCCCTGATGACGTCTTCTAGCTCGACGAACCATCTCAAAAGAGAATCTTCATCGGCCCATGTATACCTTGAGATGTCAATCTACAAGGTTTCGAGTCGACGCAAGAGCGTCGACGCGCCCATCGTCTGGTGAGAGCCTTACTGTTATAGCAAGGCTATCTTCCGTCTTTCGACAGCAAGTTATTCTTGTAGGAACTTGTTGATAGCAGCATTTTGCTGGTCTCTGTTTAAAGGCTCCAACATGCCACTGATGGCGGGTTCGCCCATGAGTACACTTATGCGGCCGACTACCTCCCATTCTAAGTCACTCAGATGGAAGTAGCCTTCACGTGTGGCTTGAAATTCTGTCCTCTTCTACGTCCAACATGTTCATGTTGGACGGACTACAAATTGCTACCGGGTGAACGGGGCACCCTTTTGTCTAAGTGCCACCAAATTTCACGTGCACTAAAATTTTGGAATGTTTGATTTCCTTGTACGTACAGAGAAAATTAAACATTGCAAAACTAGTAGTCTAAGTAAAGGTAAACATCGAACAGTATTTAATATATCTAAGCTATCAATATAACTTCAGTCTTTATCTGACAATAATTTAATCTACGTTGTCGGGTGATGACAACCTGCTCACCACTCATTGCGCGCGTCTAACAGCGATTGGAAGCAATCTATGGTTGATATGTCTTTTATCAACCAATCTTGGATCAGCGCATGAATATTATCCAAAAGGGTATAATTTTCCTTCAATATTATCCATTTATGGATAATATTGGTAGGATATTGTTCTGCTAGACAATATCCCTATTGACACCGTTTGGTGTTAGTATCATGTAACGGGGTACCCCGTTACGCAGCTATTCTTAATCCTAGTTCAGAGAAAGAATTTTAGACTCGTAGCATCTCTATTTATCAGAAAAATCGGATATTATGTTTAACGGTCTCAAATCTTCTAGACTTAGTGAGATTTAAGTTCAAGTATGTGTACAAGGTCTTAAGCTTCTTGTCCTGGTTCAGGGAGTACGACTCAAAGGAATCACGTCGCCTATGTACTCAAGAGTACTTAGCCTTAGCCTAGGAACTGAACTCTTATGATCAAGAGACGTCTTAGAAAGACACGTGCCTGAAACTGATCAAAAGGGAAACTGAATCTATTTACTGATATAGCCATAATTAACCTTACTTACGTCTTTAATCTGAAACAACACTACCAAATCGAATAGACCTCATCATAATTCTTCTTGTGTACCACACCAGAACAACGTCGTTTCTACAGAGACTTTTTTACGATAGATTTCCTCTAACCACAGCCATTAGAGTACGGTAATTCTGCTTAGACATGTGACACGAAAGTACGCTTTATCAGTGACACAGCTCTCGTTCTGTGTGTACCTCACCAATGTATCTGGTTATCGCATACGTTTGTGTAACCCCGTTACAAACTTGCAAACAGACGACCTTGATGTCACCATAGTTTTGTGGTATTCTGCTCACCCTCTAGTTGTGCTTGAGTGATATAATTTAACCGATTAAATGACCGCCTGCTATGTTCAGCGTTAAATGAGCACTGTAGATCAAATGCTGTAAGCTCACATCCTTGCGGTTACCCATCCTTTGTTGCCTTTTGATTGTTGTAAAGCAGCCTTCTGGCAGTGTTAGATCGTCAAGCGCGTGGCCGAGTTCGTCCACAGAATCAAAGCTCTTCAGCGAGATGGTTGATGCCCATCACATGGCTTCTAACTAAGGTTGTCACAGGTCCAATATACTAGATGATCTGTGATAAATAGACATTCTTTTTTGAGAGCACAACAATGCAAGTTTGAATTTTTAGAGACCGTTAGTCCACTACTTCTTTAATGAGTGAGGTGAGGGCTCACCCTCAGCGAAATATGAAGGCCTATTAGTGGACATTTTTTGTATGTTTTTTCGTGATTTAATATAGCTTTTAATTTTTTCTTGAAGAAGACGTGGAATACTAAACAATGACTGGTTCTTTTAAGCACAGAACATATTTAATAGCTCAATATATAGGCATGTGTGTACTGCAAAATTCAGGTTAGTGAGATAAGGCATGTGTGTACTCTACAAAAATATAGATTAGTGAGACTTAATAGAGCCCCCCTGCGACTGAAATGCGATACTAATTAGCAAGGAAAAGGTGATTTTTGACATGTGAGATACGTTAAAGGTGTCGTAGATAGGTGTAGGAGGTTGAATGTAAGAATACGAAATATGATTTAATGTTAGTTAGTTAGGTCCTTAGTTCGAAAATGCAAAATCTAAGCCTATCAGTGTCAATTCTATGACATTGTTGACGAGCAATGAGTCGATTCCGTTGTTACACACTATCTCTTGGTGTGGTCAATGTCATGTGGTAGGTACGCAACTACCCGGATGCAAGGTAATTTTAAAATGTATCTGCAAAATATCTAGCCTCTTTACCTTCGTTGTTCTTGAGCATTCCAACGATACGTTCAAGTTTCGAAGGTTTATATGTTTGTATTATGTGATCTTTCACAGTTTGATACTGAACATGATCCGTTAACAAATGATCTTGGCATGCGTCTGTCATCTTGATGACAACAGTAGGTTTGGAAGATAATCTTGCAAAACTCTTCTCGGAGGCCAAAAGTGGTCCAAAGACTTCATCTAGCGGATTCTGAATTTGTTTGTAATTGCCATACTTCGCGTCGTTGACGAGGGTCGCGCGTTCGTTTATAGTTTCAATTGCTTTCGCGAATTCCTCTGCAAGCGGAGATACCCCTAGTCCGCCGGCGGCTGCTCGGAGCTGGCGACCAGCAAAGACACCCGTCTTGTCCTCATGGAGCGCATCGGCGTGGAGCAGATTCCCGTCGGATACGGAGACAAAAATGCCAGGTAGCAGTACCTGTTGAAGATCGGGATGAAGAGTCACGATGTGCGGCACGACGTGTCAGATCAAGTTGGTGTCGGCGACTGTTTGCATGTGTAAAAGAGGACAGTCGACAGATGAAGGGGCTGCAAAGATGGGTGAAGAAGCTTGCAGTTGCCAACAGACAGGAAGCGCGTCATCGGAGTGGTGGCGAATGGAAGCGTAGCAACAGTAAGTTGACCTAGTAAGAGCGGCAGATACAGAAACACAGTGTGCGAGATAGCGAGAAGAATAGCTAGGACATAACGGCACAATTTATATATCAGTTTCCTTTCTACCTCATCAAGTGCTGGCTCAACATTGGCGAACAGATTATAAGCCCAAGACCCAATGGCTCCTCCGACTGATGATATGACGACTTCTGCACCTGCAGACCACGTCCACGAAAGGGCCGCCGTTGTTAGCGATACCCAAGCCCACGAAAGGGGTGCGGGGACCGTCGAAAGGATCCTCACAATGCTGACTGCACTCACGGATCGCATGCAAGCGCTCGAGGCGTCGCAGATGCAGATCGACGAGGACGAGCGACTGCGAGGCGCGATCGACAGTGGCTTTTTTGCGTCAGCGCTGGGACGCAGCATGGGCGGTACGACTCTACATCGTAACGCGCTAGGATATGATGCTCCGAGGCAGCCGCGTGGACGTGTTCGCGTGACGCAACCAGGTGACTCGCTATTCCAGCAGTTCGGTCCACGGTATGTCGGTCCGCGAAAGCCAGCGGGCGCTGCTCGACCACAGGCGCCACGCTATGCGCCAGTGTCTCCTCCAGATTTTGAAGACGTTCATGCGCCTGTGCCACCAATGCAGCAGGCACCGACGCAGGAGTTGCCGTTGCTTGTCCCGGACGCACGCCAACGTAAGCTTGCCATTCGCAAGTTTGATGGTACAGAACTGTACCAGGGTCTCGGATCGGGTTTTGCTGACTGGGGTCGCACGTTCTTGCGCCAAGTCACTATGGCGTAGCAGGACTGCAGATTTGCATGGGCTGAAGATGTCAAGGTCGACTTGCTGGAACACTACCTAAGTGGGACAGCAGAGCGGTACTACCAAAAACAAGTGGACGTTTGGTGTCTCGAAGAAGCCTCTCTCGATCACGCTATGAGCCGGTTGCTACACACATTCAAGACTACAATCACGATGTCGCAAAGCATGAAAATTTTCACTGCAAGGAAATATCCCAAGAGATCTTGGCCTGAACACTACCTGTTTATGGTTGCTGTATGCGATGCCTGCGGTGGAGGTGCAGAAGCACAAGTTTTTGACAACACTGTCCACAATGCGTCGGCTAAACTTACAACAGTTTTAATGGCCAAGTACAACAATGACCGACACGATCATTTGCGCCAAGCTAAAGAGCTTGCGCATTTCGCACAGTAGGTTGAACTTGAGGACAAGACCGGAAGGACGTTGGGACGCGAGTTAGTCGCCGCTCTCACTGATGAAAGACGTCGCAAGGAGACGCGTTCATGCTACAATTCAGGCAAACAAGGTCATTTGAAGATTGACTGCAGGTCAAAAAGGAACGTCAACAAGAGTGCCAAGAACGACGGCGAGGTGGTCCTTGCTGTTAATGACGACAACGACAATTTGAACGACGACTGGATACTCGACAGCGGTGCCAGTCGACACCTGGTGAACGACGATCGCCTGCTGATCTACGCAGAGATTTGCAATGATGTAGTATCGCTAGCTGATAACGAAAAAGTCGGTCTGTCCAAGGTCGGTAGTGTGAGACTCTCCGTGGCTGCCAATGGACAAGAAAAAACAGTCAAACTCACGAACGTCTACTATTCACCGAGTCTGGCCCGCAACATCATTAGCTATGGCAAGATTGATCAAAAGGGATACATTCTTAAATAATCTAATGGCAAACGATTAGTAGCTCGACGGAGTGATGGCCAGGTCGCGTTCGACGTGACGATGGAGAATAGTGTGCTAATCGTCGAGACGTTGAAAAAGTGTGTTACGCCAAAAGGAGCCAGCGGAAGTCAAAATAGCTGCCATTCAGGAAAAGGCAGCAGATGAAATGACTTCGGAGATGCATCGTGGCTCTCTGCTACACTTTCATTAACGCCTGGGGCATCTGTCGTACGAAGCAATTGAGAAGGTCGCGAGAAATCCAAGCTCGGGTATCAAGCTGACGGACCACAAATGGATGACATGCATCACGTGCGCACAAATCAAGCAGACAAATAACAAGCAGAACCAGAAAGACTCTGGACAGAGCGCCCCGATCGACCGCATCGGCGGTGTCATCTGCTCGGACCTAAAAGGCCCACTAACGCCTGCGGATCGACTCGAAAACCGATATCTAATCAACTTCATCAATT
The DNA here is from genome assembly GCA_921007115.2 of Peronospora matthiolae. NCBI lineage: Eukaryota > Oomycota > Peronosporomycetes > Peronosporales > Peronosporaceae > Peronospora > Peronospora matthiolae. The sequence continues at coordinate 9,949 of CAKLBY020000341.1, read as the reverse complement.
ACAAGACCAACTACTGTCGAGTTTTCTTAGCTCCAACCAAGAACGCTGCGGCAAAGAAGTTCGAACACTTTTTGGTGTTCTTTGAGCGACGATTTGAGTGCAGAATCGCGGTTCTCAGAACAGATGGCAGTGGAGAATACCAGAATGCTGACCTGTTTTGCAAATCGACAGGCGTTGCAAGACAAGTGAGTGAAGCGCGAAATCAAGCGTCGAATGAGAAAGCCGAGAGAATGCACAGGACCGTTTTAAACATGACACGAGCGATGATCTTCGCGTCTAGATTGCCCCTAACGTTCTGGGGTGATGCCGCTGAATACTCCACGTATATTCTGAACAGGAGCCCCACGAATTTGAGTCCTAAGAGAGCGTCGCCGCCTTGATTTCTCACGAACAAATCGCCGGATTTGCGCAACATTGTCGTATTTGCCTCCCACTGTACCGTCTACCGTGATCCAAGAAAGAACGCGTTCGCGCGCCGCGCTCAAGTGGGCATGATCGTTGGATGCAGTAACGAAACCAAGGGTTTCAGAGCATTCATCAGGAAGGATAAGAAGGTCATCACGACGCAGCATGTCAAGAATATTAAAACGTTGTCTGAAGCCCAGAACAGGCAGCTGCAACTAGCCAGTGATGACGATGACCGGGCAGATTCATACGAAGGCACTGAGACACCTGTGAGACAGAGCAGTAATGTTACTGCGAGCAAAAAGCCCAAGAAGAAGAAACAGTGGAATCGCCAGCCACACGTGACAAGAGGTGCGGCAAAGAAAGCAGCTGCAAGCCAACAAGAAGTAGCTGTCAGCGCAGATGTCGTCAATCACGTGTTCGACAGAGATCCTCGCAACTATGGTGAAGCAATGAAGAGCAAGAAGAGAAACGAGTGGCAAAAAGCAAAGCGTGAGGAGCTGGACGCGCTTAAAAGAAACGAAGTGTGGCGTCTGGAGCTCCGATCAAGCAACAGCACCGTTATCCATAGTAAATGGGTCTTTAAGACTAAGACGACTGCCGATGGAGATTTGGAAAGGCACAAAGCGCGCCTCGTTGCCTGCGGTAATGAACAAGTTTTTGGCGTGGACTACGCGCTAACTTTCGCTGCCGTCATGGACATGACGACAGTGAAAGTAATCTTGGCGTTAGCTACAACATGGGGCGTCCCGGCTAAGCACGGAGACGTCCCCAATGCTTACGTTAAAGCAGAGAAGGAACAGCATCTCGCGATTCTGATGCATGTCCCCAAGGGTATGACGATTGATACAAGAGAGTTAAAAGAACTGGGGGCAACGAAGATTGAAGATGTCGTGCTTGAACTGAAGAAAAATCTTTATGGCTTATAGCAGGCAGGGCGATTGTGGAGCCAATTGCTTAACAATCGGCTATTGGAAGCCGGATTTACTCGCTGCATCAGCGACCTCTGCTTGTATTACAGGCGCGACATCGATGGAGTCGTCATCGTCGGAGTCTACGTGGAGACTGGAACATCCGCTGTTGCAGTTGACGGTTTTTTCGCAAGCCTCGAAAGTCTTTGATTAAAGATCTGGGACCAGTGTCGAAGTTTTTGGGGATGCGCGTGACGCGCAACGAAGATCGTGGATATTTTCTTGACCAGGAGGAGGCGATTGTCGACTTGCTGCGTGACCACGGCATGAACGATGCCAACTCAAGTCGTGTGCCTATCGGGACAGATGTTTATGAGGTTCAATGTGCAAACAGCGGACAACCTGCAGACACGGGTGCTCCAGGTCAACCTAGCGTTCATGCATTTCAGTCTATTGTCGGATCGTTGCTCTGGGTAGCGAGGTGCACAAGACCCGACATCGCATTTGCGGTGCACAAGGCAACCAGACAAACACACGAGCCACGGATTTGTGACTGGAAATTGGCTAAGCGCATCGTGCGCTATCTGAGTGGCAAGCGTGGATTGAAGATCAGCATGAAGCCAGCAGTCGAAGAAACGTCACAACCTGTTCTAATGAGCTACAGTGACGCAGACTACGCAGCCGACAAGGCAGACATAAAGTCTTTGACCGGTAGCGTTATCATGCTGAATGGAATGATAAACAGCTGGTGCTCGTAAAAGCAAGGAGGTGTGGCGCTCTCGACAATGGAGTCGGAATTTGTGGCAGCGTCTGAAGCTGGACGAGAGCTACTTGGAGTGAGAGAGACGCTGAGTGAAATTGGTGACTCGCCTGCACTACCGAATAAATATGCTCATTGACAACCAGGTAGCGATACGGCAGATTGAAGGAGAAGCGTCGTCTACTAAATCCAAGCACATTGATGTGAGAGTCAAGTGCTTGTGCGACTACGCTCTTCGAGGCATTGTGGTGCCACAATATGTGCCGAGCGATCTGATGCTTGCGGACTTACTCACCAAAGCACTCGATGCAGTCAAGACGGTCAAGTTGCATTCACTGCTACACATCGTGTAAGCGCAGTGTAAGTCGCCGACAAGGAGGAGTGTTGAAGATCGGGATGAAGAGTCACGATGTGCGGCACGACGTGTCAGATCAAGTTGGTGTCGGCGACTGTTTGCATGTGTAAAAGAGGACAGTCGACAGATGAAGGGGCTGCAAAGATGGGTGAAGAAGCTTGCAGTTGCCAACAGACAGGAAGCGCGTCATCGGAGTGGTGGCGAATGGAAGCGTAGCAACAGTAAGTTGACCTAGTAAGAGCGGCAGATACAGAGACACAGTGTGCGAGATAGCGAGAAGAATAGCTAGGACATAACGGCACAATTTATATATCAGTTTCCTTTCTACCTCATCAAGTGCAAGCTCAACATTGGCCAACAGTACCGCGTAGACGAGGCGCATTGTTCTGAGGAAGGACTAGGGAGGTGATTCTTGGAAGGCGTATTCGGAAATGACAAGAAGTTCGGCCTTTGAAAAACACAGTGCGTTGTTTGTCCAGCTTGCCGTCCGATTTCTGCATTGGACACGTGCTTGCCGTTGTTTAGTGTTGGATTTTGAAGGAAGGTGAACCGAACGGGCGTGTGCTACGGTACGCAATTCCGCATGTATCCAGATAAAATTCTGAGCTGTGCTGACTTTCTATCCTGCTGACGCCTGGACGGCAGCTGCCCGAAGCCACCCTCGCTTATGTCTGTAGACCACTTTGCCCAGGTTAATACCAAAATAGCACATGTGGCACTGAAAAAGAGCGAGAGAAGCCGACATCGCTCGACGGTCACATACAGACTCTTCACTCCGTGTAAATTTATGCACTTTCAGTCAGCAGTTGAAGGTACAGTCCTGGCCGCACTGACGAGGAAACAAGCGACAGGGTCCGAGAGACTAGACGATTGTAGGCGGCTTGAGATACCCAGATTATGCTCAACCGGCTTGCGGCATAGGGTCTAGAACAGCTTCAATCTATTCCAAACCTGCACTTCAACTGCAGTTGTTTGCTGCAATTGATATGGTTCGCAAGTAAAACGTTGAAGGTCATTACCACGACTTCATAGTGCACGTAAACTGCAAGAAACGGAGCTCGCGTGTATAGCTCGGCCGTGACACCGACGCAATAATGTTACTATCCTTCCCGCGCGTGCTGCACGTGCTTGCTAAAAAAACACCTTTCAAAACAGCATAAACGTCCGGTCTGAACCACGTTCACACGGTTGTTGCGTTTCCGTGTAAAAACAGCCTTCTCAACGGTCTTTGCTACTGGGTAAATGGATGACGACGCCCTTTTACGAGGGTTCCTGAAAAGACAGGCTCTACTACATTCAGAAGCCCAGTCTGGTCCCGCGCATGCATTCGGATGATAGAACGTGATTCGAATCCTCTTGTACTCGACGAGTGTAACGGGGTGAACCGTTACAGAACAATTTATAAGAAATTGTTAATAGAATATAACTATAAGAGTTGTATTCTCAGAATATTGTCATAAGGACAAATATTCTGTAGCACTTACGAGTAGTTCCTAATTGGTTGATATAGGCCATTATATCAACCAACGAAGACGCGCCACGACAGACGCACGCAATGAGTGGTGAGCAGATAGTTGATATGCACATTTGTATTTAGACATAGTTAGATGAAGATAAACAGTGGTTTATTAACAGACATTAACTGTTATAAATGTATTTCTACTTTTTACTTTAACCAAGTACTCGCTTCTTCTTACCGTCTTCCTCTGCACGTACGAGTGTACGTGAAGTTACGAGGCACCGCCTTATTCTGTCATCAGAATAAGTAGCTTGTACTGTCACCAGTACAAGCTTCAGGGTGCCCCGTTACACCTGGTAGCACTTCGTAGTCCGTCCAAGGACCACGTTCACATCTAACATGAATATGTCGGATGATGAAAATGACCAAAGCTTTCACGCTACGCGTGACGGCTACTCCCATTTGAGCGATGTCGAATGGGATGCGGTTGAACGGATGGGTTCAACCATGGGCATCCATGCTGTTAGCGTCATGCTAGAGGCTCTCAATAGAGATGCCCAACATGCTACTATCGCCAAGTTCATTCAAAATGAACTTGACGCAGAACGCGAGAAAGTAGCCTTGCTTCACCAACAAGGTTCTCAACAAGCAGAGTTGTTGAGAGAACAGGGTGCTCAACAGTTTGAACTGTTGAGACAGCAGCAGGCTGCTGCTGGTGGTTCGATGCATTCGCGTCGACCCGAGACCTTGAACATTGACATCTCCAAGTGTAGGGGAGTCGAAGAGGACTCCCTCTTGAGATGGTTCGTCGAATTGGATGACGCCATAAGGGCGCGTCGCATCGACGACGGGGATATGCAAGTTGCATTTGCCCAGTCAAATCTGGCAGGACGTGCCAAGACTTGGGCACTGGGGCTCAAGTTGCACGACCCATATTCGTTTGGGTCGTTGGAAGTCTTCAAGTCGCGGCTCAGACAAACGTTTGAACCGCCTAGAGCTGAGTTCACTGCTCGAACCAAACTCTTGAAGATCAAACAAGGTAAGCGTGATGTGCACGCTTACGCACAACATATACGACATCTTACGAGTTGTGTAAGTTCCAATCCGGTGAATGAACACACGTTGGTTTCGGTGTTCATGCAAGGTCTTGCGGATGGTCCCGCCAAGACTCACCTGTTCCGGCTTGAACTAGATTCACTAGAGCAAGCCATTTCCATTGCGGAACAGGAAGACTTCAGTCTGAGACAGGCTCGCGCCAGCTCGACATCATATCGTCAGCCGAGACAGTATGAAAGCGGAGGTCCAGAGCCGATGGAACTCTGTTATGTAGAGAGCGAGAAGGCTCGCTCTACAGACTACAAGAAGTTGCAGAGATGCAACAGATGTCAAAAGACAGGACACTACGCTTACGAGTGTAGTGCCCCTCGTCCAGTGTCTCGCGACACTGGGCGTAGTGACCGTCCACCCATGAGAAAGGGGCAGGGACGAGGGTCCGCAGTTGGTGCAAAGACGCAACAACGGGATGGACCGTCAAAAAACGGACAGGATCAGTAGGTGCGGAGCACCCTACTGGTCTAGCAACGTCAAGAGAATTTGTAGGCCTCTTGATGAAGGTTGCTCCCAACACACAAACGTTGTGCGTTGCTCCTCTAGGTAATGAGATCTCACTCATTACCTTGAAACTCGAAGTGACGAATAAGTTGTCCCTTCGAGCTCTAGTCGATTGTGGGGCGTCCAACAATTTTGTGCGACGCCAATCGCTAGAAGATGGTCACTTTAAGTTCAGTGAATGTGACACACCTCCTACGAGGATGACGGTACGTCTTCCGACAGGCGCATCCGTAACCGTCATGAAGCGTATAGTGAAGATCCACTATACGCTAGAAGATACCCAATATGACGATGACTTTATCGTATTGGATTTGGATGACAAATTTGATGTCATCCTTGGAATGCCGTGGCTCAGAAGGTACGAACCACGGGTAAACTGGCAACATCGAACAGTAACGATGTCTGCCGCTTGTTGATCAGATGGCCATCTGATGAACGTTTTGGAGCGTCCACAAGCGTGTGGATGTACTACGAGTGAGTGCGATGGCCTCACTTGTGGTACGGTCGTTAGTACGACTGCACAAAACCTTAGTATACCAAACGGTTACACTTCGGAGCAAGCTTCCGGTTGCTGTGAGGAAACACAGGCTGCGCCGAAGATCCACCAATTGAATAAGTCGGGTGGACTGGGACAAAGATGTATCCCTAGCGGGGAACATCTAGAAGAGAAACCATCGATCGCTCAGCTTAAGCGAAACGATAATCCTAGATCGACTGGAGAGTCTTTCGTAGAGGATCTCGCTGTGGTTGCGCAACCACAGCTAGAGGAAGTAAAGGGAATAAGTCCCAAGATTACAAATACGGTGGAAATAAGTTCCCCGAAACCCGCGGGAAAAAATAAGTCCCCGGGAAGCCGAAGGAATAAGTCCTTCGAAGCCTGAGGGAATAAGTCCCCAGGAAATGACAGAGACATTGAATGTCATAGTCAATAACGGATCAAGTGTAGGCGCTTATACACTTGATCTGATTGCGCCTCCGAAGTTGACTTCGGAGATCACTCAGTTGCCAACGCTCGAACAAAAAAGGTTCTTGCGTGATCTGCGTAGTGGCAAAGTCAAGCAGATCTGCGTACTCGTCGCTGACGACGAGTGTGTAACCGACATAAGGTCAGCAACAGTGTTTACTGAGAACGAGAGAGTTCTCAGTAGTTCATCTATGGACGAGATTGTCCTAGATTAAAACACACGAATTGAGCGATATGACTCCCAATCGTGGGAATCGCTCAAGACAAATCCTCTCTATGAAGATTTGGTTGAATTCAAGGATGTATTCCCTGAAACTGTTCCGTGCGAATTACCGAAGGATAAAGGTATTCGACACGAGGTCGAGCTTAAACCAGGCTCGAAGTACTGTGTCATGAAGCAGTGGCCACTGCCTCGTGAACAAGTACTTGCGATCGACAAGTTCTTTGGCGATCGTTTTTTGCAGCGGGCCATGTGAGGGAATCAACTTCCCCACATAGCTCTCCGACCTTCTGTGTGCGAAAAGCAACAGGAGGGTGGCGGATAGTGCACGCGTTCAACAAATTGAATGCTGCAACGGTACCGGCTCGGACGCCGATACCGAGGAAGGACGTAATCATTGATGGTATGTCAAAGAGTACCATCTTTTCGTCCATGGATTTGATGGATGGCTTCTATCAAATCCTTATGCGAGAACGGGACATGCCCTATACCGCAGTGAGCACGCCTAGCGGCATGCTCTGGGAATGGCTAGTAATGCCACAAGGGCTTAGTAATGCCCCTGCCCCGTTCAACAGATGTGTATCACATCTGTTGAGACCAGTACGAGAATTCGCGCCGAGTTATTTCGATGACGTATTCATCCATAGTCGGGCTATGGATGGAAAGTCGGACGTTGAGGTTCACAGGTACCACGTCCGACAGGTTCTTACAATTATTCGAAAGCATCAATTGTATGCAAACCTCAAGAAGTGTATATTTGCAGCAAGCGAAATACCACTTCTTGGGTGCATCGCTGGTAAGAACGGTGTACGTACTGATCCCGAAAAGATCAAGGCGATCACCGACTGGCCTGTGCCGGTTGATGTCAAAGGTCTTCGAAAATTCCTTGGGCTAGCGGCGTATTTGCATAAGTATTCACGCAATTACGCCGAAATGACTGTGCACCTCTCTCGTTTGTTGAAAAAAACGAGAGGTGGTTATGGAACGCTGAATGTCAGCGCTCATTTGAGGGTATCAAGCAGAGCTTGATAGAATCCCCAGTCCTAGCAATAGCCGATCAGGACAGGCCATTTCATGTGGTCTGTGATGCCAGCGATTTCGCAATCGGCTGTGCATTAATGCAGTACGACCTAGAAGGCGTTGAACGCGTCGTCTGCTATCAGTCGCGTCAGCTGCAACCAGCTGAGCGGAACTATCCAGTGCATGACAAGGAACTCCTTGCCATGAAGTATGCACTCGCGAAGTTCAGAGTCTATCTATTAGGAGATAGACCCTTCATTGTTTACACTGACCATGCGTCATTACGCACGGCAGTGAACAGCCCGCACCTTTCACAACGAATGGCGCGGTGGTTGTCATTCTTTGCGGAATACAACTTTACGGTCGAGTACAAACCTGGACGACTTAATGTCGTCACTGATGCACTCTCACGTCGTCCCGACTTTGAACCAGTCGCGAAACCCAACAGTGAGACAGTCAATGTTGCGGTTATGACGTCCTCAGTCCCATCTACAACGTTGTATGGTGATGTGAGGCGGGCATACGCCCAAGATGGTGAGATAGTGAAGTTGTTGACACATCTCTCCCAACCATCTCGAGAATCGTTGAAATGATTGTCGTCTGCGTATCGATCTGCATCAAATCGATACACTACTCGCAACGGTTTACTGTATTATACAGCCGTTTCTGGTGACACATCACGTGTTGTCATTCCAGATGATACTGATCTGCGTTTGCGGATCATGTTCGAGTATCACGATGCTCCTATAGGAGGATATCGTGGCCGAGAGAAAACACATCTCACAGTGAGTCGAGAGTTTTAATGGCCCCGTCAGTATCAGTTTGTGCGAAAGTACGTTCGCGCATGCGAAGTCTGCCAACGAGTGAAGTCAAGCCCTTCACTGCGTGCACCTTTACAGCCTCTACCGGTTCCGGCTGAGTGCTGGGAATCCATCTCAATGGATCTCGTCTTCGGGTTACCCAAAGACGCACGCGGGAATACGGGTATTCTCGTATTTGTTGACAGATTCAGCAAAATGGTACACATTGTAACTGTACCGGAGTCAAGCACTGCAAGTGGCTGTGCTTGTGTCTTCATCGACACCATCTTCCGACTTCATGGGTTGCCCCGTGAACTCGTATCAGAAAGAGATCCACGCTTCACGGCTGATTTCTGGCGCTCCGTGTTCAAATCACTCGGAACGCGCTTGAAGATGTTGACATCTGATCATCCAGAGTCAGATGGTCAGACGGAACGAGCCAATCGTGTCCTCGAAGAGATACTTCGAGGATACGTACACTCTTTTAAGAGTTGGAGTGAGTTCTTGCCATTGGTAGAGTTTGCCATTAATAACTCAGTGCATGCGTCCACGACCCATACACCGTTTTACGTGAATGGCTTGCGCCATCCGCGTGTACCCACCTTACTAGAGTGTAACTCTGGTTCAAGGGGGGGAGAGACTCGCGCGAGCAAAAGCCGATTTGGTTCACGCTCATCACGCTCTGACGAAGAGGTCATTGCGTTTGATGCCGATATCGATAACATCGATATCGAAGAAGATGATCCCAGTGAGAGTGCGGAAGCCCTCACTGAAGAAAAGATTGATGTTGCTGCAGTGCGCTCACAGCACACTGAAGCTAACGAGTCATCAGATGAGTTCATACTGGCTCGTGAAACAGTAGTCCGTTTTGTGCAAGACTCCATCGCCGAAGCGGTGGATAAGCAAAAGCAAAACGCTGACAAGAATGGAAGGGCAAACACTCTTTTTTTTAATAAAGTTGACTTAGTCCTACTGTCTACGGTTAATCTACCAAAGCATGTAGTGACTAACTTGGGTAGCAGTAAACTAATACCCAAGTACATCGGCCCATTTTGTGTATTGCACCGCCTAGGCAACGCATACACGATCGAACTGCCACGTAAGATGCGAACGCATCCCACGTTTTACGTTGGTCGACTTAAGCCGTACCATTAGTACGCTGCTTCTTCCGGAGAAGAACGCCCTTACACTCAAGCATCTCACAGAGGGCCTTGCGCTCCCGACGGTGGGCATCGACAAGGGTCTGAAGAGCAGTTATCTCATCCCGAGACCGATCAACAATCCCACGAGCTACCCTTAGCTCGTCACGAAGAGATGTCAGAGATCTCTCGTTCTCAAGCTGAGCAAAGGCAAACTCAGCTCGATGCTTCGATATAGTGTCCGCCAGTTGAAGAGGCCTGTTTTGCTCATGCTCGAGGTCGTCGCGTAACGCATACTTAGCGAT